>RJWM01001465.1:0-155478 GCA_004363535.1 Dasyprocta punctata | reverse complement strand
AAAAAAAAAAAAAAAAAAAAAAAAGAAATTTGACAGTAGTTGCAATATTGCATATCGTTACCTTCAAAGGAGTTGTTCAGATTAACAGATATAGACAGGTAAAATTGATCTGATCATGAGTATTAACTGTTCTTTTTCAATAGCTAATGTATTTAGTAATACAGTCATTTTAACTGTCCTATGTATACCTATTTATAAATTTATGTCTTTTTCCTTTTCCTTTCCTTCCTTCCTCCTTTCCCCTTAGAGTAACTCTTGCTGTCATTAAAATAACTGCCCATATCATCAGGCTTGATACAATCAAACAAAACAGTTCAGAATAAAACCAATAAAGAATAAAAGAATGGTCACATAAAAGAGAAACAAAAAGCTAAAGGGACCAACAAACAACAACAACATATCCGATACTGTAACATTATAGGTTTACAAACTGAGATGACTGGAATTTGACAATGGTTGTAACATTGTATATCATTACTTTCAAGGGGGTTGCTCAGATTGACAGATATAGACGTATAAAATTGATCTAATCATATGAGTATCAACTGTTCTCTTTCACCAGTTAATGCATTTAGTAGTATAGTCTTTTTAATCATCTTAAGCATACCCTCATATAACTCTATGTCTTTTTCCTTTTCCCTTCCTTCCTTCCTCCTATCCCCTTGTAATACCTCTTATTGTCTTCAAAGTAATTGCCCTTACCATTGGGCCTAATATAATCGAACAAAATAGTACTGAATAAAACCAATAACAAATAAAACAATGGAAGCAACACATGGTAATACAATGTTGATTTCTATAATGCCTCATACTATCTTCTAGGCAGTTGCCTATATCGTCTGTTGTAACACAAACAAACCAAAATAGGTTAAAATCCCTCAAAACAGAACAGTGAAAGCAATACCAGGTTTCAAAACAAGGTGATCGAATATCAATGAAGGCTACCGTAATATATTTTGTTATCTTTAAAACAGCTGTCTTTGTCATCATATTTAATAAAGTTTAGCAGGTCGAGGTAGAATAAGATTAAACTAAACAGCTCACTGAAAACAATACTGGACTTAAATCCTGATGATGGATTATTCATTTGTCTGCCCCACTTGGTGATATCCCTCTGCCTCTGTTTCTGAAGCTGTGGACTTTTTTAGCTCTCTCTAGAATGTCCCTCAGTATTCTTTGTAGGGTTGGCTTGGTTGTCATAAATTCCCTTAGTTGTTCTTTGTTGTGGAAGTATCTTGTTTCTCCGTTGATTTTGAAAGATGATTTTGCAGGGTACATCAATCTGGGTTGGAAGTTATTTTCCTTCAGGGCTTGAAATACTTCACTCCAAGCTCTTCTTGACCTGATGGTTTGTGGTGAAAAGTCTGTCATGATTCTAATGGGCCTTCCTTTGTAGGTGATCTGTCTCTTTTCTCTAACAGCTTTTAATATTTTGTTTTTGTGTTGAATTTCTGGGATCTTGATTATTATATGTCTGGGTGTAGGTATATTCTGGTCATGTTTAGCTGGAGCTCTATATGCTTCACTTATCTGAAAGTCTGTTCCTGTTCCCATGCTTGGAAAGTTTTCTGAAATTATTTCTGTAAATAGGCTTTTACTTTGATCTGTATTGACCTCTGCTTTTTCACTCACACCTTATATTTCCTTGGGTTGTCTTGCGGCTGTTGTATTGTTACTTCCAGGTTTCTATTTTTATGAGATCTTTCCTTTCTCGATCCCAGGCTTCAAACCTGTCTTCCAGGTTTGAAAGTCTATCTTTAGTGGTTCTGCCAACTTTCATTGGAGTTTTTTTATTTCCTGGTAGTCTCTCTGAATCTGTTTCATGCATTCCAAATCTTTTTTGTATTGTTCATTCCAGGTTTCCCTCGTTTTCCTATGCTCCATTTTTTCATCTATGTCTCCTTTAGAGATGTCTAGTGATTCTTTTATTGTTTTTCATTTCTTCTCTCAGTTGGGTTAATATTTCTCCTCTAATTTCTTTTATAGCTTCATCGAGTTGTTTCCCTACTTCAACTGTCATCACCTCAGAGACTTTAGTTGTGGGACACCTGACCTCTTTTGCATTTGCTTCTCCTGGATTTGCCTTGCTTGAATTGGAGGCCAGAGACTGCCCCTTACCTATTTGTCTTGGCATCTTCCTGGGTTGTTCCAGGGGTCTTGTGATTTCTTTGGCGCAAGCCAGTGCTGGTTGTGGATGACCCATTACCATCGGGTGCACTGTCCGCTTGCCTTTCCCCAGCCCGTCTTGGCTCCGCCTCTGTCTAGTACAGTGTGTGGGGGCGGGGCTGCTGCCTGGGAACCTGAGGGGATAGTCCATGAAACTTCCCCTATCACCCCTAGGGCTTGCGTGGAGCCTTGGTCTCCAGACCTAGCCAGTCACTCGCCGGGACCCTCTGGGGCTCGGTTGGAGCAATTTCTGTGGGACCGTGCCCAATTAGGTGTGGTTCTGGTCCCAAGATGGTTGCCAGTCCCTCGCTCTCCCTCGCAGGGGTGGGGGGGTTGGGATTTGTCGTACTCACTCACCAACCTGTTCCAGTCCACTTCACTCCACAATTGATCGCTGCCTCTGTCGTCACCACTGCATCCACATCACTTTAATCGCGCGTCCCAAGCATTTTAATTGCGCTTCCCCAGGTCGCAACAGCTCCCTGCCGCTAAGTGGGTTCAGCTCCTGTCAGAGAAGCCACCAGCCTACACCTTTGTTTGGTTACTTCTTTTTACTCTTTCTGTGGGCTTCAATTCTTGTTTTAGAATCTTCTTGGGTCCAGAGGGCCCACCTCCCTCTTTTTTGTCTTCTCCATTATTATATTCCAGCATTTGGATGATATCTTTCAGTGAGGCCACCTATCCCACTATTCACTGTTCCACCATCTTGTCAAATCTCCTGGTAGACTTTTTTTTTCCGAGATGAAATTTTGATGCAGTAGTTTTATTTTCATTTTCCTAATGGCTAAATATGTTAAACATTTTTTCATGTTCTTATTGGCAATTCCTTTGCCAATTTACTAATTGCCCTATTTGTCATGGGCTTTGTGTATGTGTGTGTATGTTTGTGTTTTTGAATTATCTTATACATCCTAGAAATTAATCTCATTAGAAGCCTTGGTAAAGATTTTCTCCCATTCTGTAGGCTGTCTCAACTCTGCTGGTCGTTTGCTTTGCAAAATCTTTTTAATTTGATATAGTCCCATGTGCTGATTTTTGCTATTAGTTTCCGTACCATTGTAAGTCCTACTTAGGAATTCTGCTCCTACGTGTAATGGCATGTGTCTAGATGTGTTTCCCTCCACCTGCACCCCCAAAAGCCTCATGCAGTTATAGGTGTTTTTTTTTTTTTTCCCACAGGTGGCTGGAACTAGTGTGTGATGCTTAGATTAAGGGTACGTGATCATTCAATCAGTCCTATGGTCGGTTTGGCATATAATTCCGAGTGTGGTTAATACGAAGGTCCACCCTAGCTGTGAGTGCTACCTACCCCTAAGGTCGTGTAGCCTGGATATAATATAAGGAATAGAAAGAAGGTTGATGGGGTCATTTGGAACTTGCTGCCTTTTACCTACCATAAACTGTTTCTCCTCTGCAATGACCCTCTACCCTGCCACACTGCCTTGGAGCCATCCATGAAAAGAAACCTCTGTAAATGGTGAGCCAAACAAACCGTTCTTCCTTCAACTTTGGGTGTCAGGTATTTTGTCTCAGCAATGAGAAAGTAATTAAGACACTATGACTTCAAGTGTTTCTCCTGTTTTCTTCTAAAAGTTTCGAAGTTGCAAGACTTATACCAAGATCTTGCATCTATTTTGAACTATTATATAGGGTGAGAAACAGGAATCTAGTTTCAATTTTCTATGCACATCCACCTGCCCTTCCATCATAGAACAGCTTACATTTATGACTCGCAAGTAGTAACAAGTCATAACAACTAAAAATAAACACTGGACTATTCTGCGAAGGTTCTCCAGGGAACTAACTATAGCTGAAATTAGGGAAAAGTGTCCAAAGGTTCTCTTCCCCTATGGAAAGATAATGCTGCTCTCAGAACTCACTTGTGCATTTTCCCACTTCAATCAGAACACCGATTTTAAAGTTAATCACAATATTACTTTCCACTACTATTCTTCCTATTATGAACCAGGTACTATTGATAATTAGTATTAACTCAACTTCATATACAGGGCATGGTGCTACACCTTATCACCTTAGCTACTCCAGGCGGCTTATAAAGGACTATCACAAGTTTGAGACCACACTTGGTAAATGTCACCTTGAGCATGTGGAAATAGCACCCCCTTTTGTTTATCAAGACAAAAATGATACTCCTCTGACCTTCCAAAGTTTTTAGAAGTGAGATAAAAGGTCAGAGGTGAGAAGACAGAGGGCATGATGGGGATAACCAGATGAGACTCCAGAGTGCCCCAGAGCATTTGGAACAGTCTGAGAACTTGAGCTAGGTTGTAAGATGTGTGGCTACACCTGAGATAAAACAAAGATCAAGGGTTAATGTACAATTTCCAAAGTCTTCTAATTTAACGAAAGTGTTCACTTAAAGTATAATGTGTTTATGCAGTTGTACTAGTTGATAAATTCACTAAAGCATGACTAGAATCACTGACTAGATAGAACATAATAATAGTAAACAAAGAAAACTTAGTTTAGAAAAAAAAAAACCGGTATTTTCCAAGAACTCGGTTGTGACACGATCTTTAGCAGCTTTCCATACTCCTTCCCAGACTGGACTCCTGAACACAAAATGAGTTGTTCTAGGCCTTGTAATATATTTTTTTAAATATAAATGACAAGTGAAGGTTTGACAAAAACACGAGTAAAGTTCCAGGAAGAAGGTGGACTGATAAGCAGCAGAGAAAGAGCCTCTCTGAGATATGTTGTCTAAACACTGGAATGTAGCAATGCAAGGAAAACAAGAGGAAGGGAAGTGGATCCCCTGAGATCAAAAACAATCTGAGTTAAATGTTGGAGCTCATGGGGAGAGCAAAGACAGAAACTTCAACAACAAGCAGGTAATGCACAGCACTTTCTTCCAGAGTCGGAACTCACTGTGCAGGAGGAGTGGATCAAACGGTGACTTCTGGCAAACACAGATGACTCATGCAGATATTCAGCAGTGCAGTGGAGAAGTGTACACTGTGGACTGCACTGGAGTGGACTATACGGCCAAGAGCAAGAAAAGGTGATGGGCCAGGAGTCATCTTGGAAGGGGCAAACTTTAATTTCTGGCTCCTTCTAGCAGCTCCCAACTGAGTTGAAACCTGCAGCAGGTGCACTAACTGCTGCATGCTGAATGGGTCTGGTTTCAGCATCGCAACCAAAAACCTACCTGAACTTCAGGGGAAATAAAGGTTCAGGCTCAGTGAGAGCACCCACTATGCTGACATAAAGTTACTGCTGGCTTGCTGGGGTAAATCAACACAGATCTAGACTCTGCCTCCACACTCTATCAGTAGACACAAACCTTGAAGTAAACTTTTCTTTTTTTTTTTCCTTCCCCTGGATCTTTTCTCTTTGCTTGATCTTGTTCTTATAAGTGTGAACATGGCCTCTAGTTTTTCTGTGGTTGTTGTTCTCTTCTGTTCTTCCTTTTATTTCTCCGTTCTCTCTTCTGCACCAGTTTTCCAAAGAATTTGACACACAGGTAACAGAGGCATACAAAACTCCAAATAGTTATGATTTAAAAAAACAAAAAACAAAAAACAAAACGCCAAGGCTTCTAACAGTCAAGATTCCAGAAATTCAACACAACAGAGTATTAAAAGCTGCTAGAGGGGAAATAAAAACCACTTATAAAGAAAAGTCGATCAATTCAAGGCCAGCTTGGGCTACAACTCAAGCGCAAGGCCGGCCTGAGCTACCCAGTGCAGCCCTGCCTCAAAAAACTAGGGCTGGGAGTTTGGCTCAATGGCTTAAGCACCTGTCTGGCAGGCGCAAGGTTGTGAGTTCAATTCCTGGTGCCGCACAAAAAAAAAAAAAAAAAAAGAAAAAAGAAAAGAAAAGTCAATTAGAATCACAGCCAACTTCTCAACACAAACCATGAAGTCAATGAGAGCTTAAAATATTTCAAGCCCTACAAAAAACAACTTTGAACCTAAATTGATGTACTCCGAAAAACTATCTTTTGAAACTGATGAAGAAATGAAATACTTCCACAACACCACCTGACGAAATTCTTAACACCAAACCAACACTCCAACATGTTCTGAAGGATATTCCAGAAAGAAATAACAAGGGCTGCAACTCTATGAACCCCAACAGAATGACTCCATCAGACAAGGCAAGCAATTAAACAAAGGGTGGGGGAAAAGAAAAATCAGTAACAGGAAAATTACATGACAAGGATAAGTCAATCAGTTATCAGTTATAACCATCAACATTAATAGTCTCAGTTCACCAATCAAAAAAACCAGACTGGCAGAATGGATCAAGAAACAAGATTCAACAACATACTGCGTATAAGAAACAAATTTATTTAAAAAAGAAATTCACAGACTGAAAGTCAAAGGATGGAAAACAATTCTTTCACACAACAGCAAACTGGAAAAACCTGGGTAGCTATTCTATTTGTAGGTAAAATGGATTTCAAGCCAAGATCACTATGTCCTTGTAAAGGGAACAATCGAAGAAGAAGACATAACAATCAACAAATACCAATGCACTCAACTATATAAAACAGGTATTAATGGACATGAAAAGTAAAATAAGCATGATAACACAATTGTAACTGGGGATCTTAATATACCACTGTCACAAACAGAATAACTAGAAAAAAATCAACAACGAAATATCAGAACTAAACCAAACTTTTGAACAAATGAACTTTAGTAAATGTCTACATAGTGCTCCACCCCAAAACATAAGAAGCCATATTCTCCTCAGCTGCACATAGGATATTCCCCAAAAGGGACCACATACTAGTTCACACAAAATGCTTAAGTGAATGCAAAGAAATTTAAATTATCCCTTGTCTATTATTAGAGCATAAAGCAATGAAATTGGAAATCAATGGCAAAAGAAACCACAAGAACTTCATAAATACTTGGAAAAAATAACTCTCCTGAACAACCAATGGGTCACAGATCAAATTAAAGAAGAAATTATACAGTTTCTACAATTATTTAATTGTATGTGGTATGACAATACCACATACTGGAACTTATAGGACACAATGAAAGCAGTCCTACGAGGGAAATTAATAGTACTGAATACCCATATCAGGAAAACAGAACAAATTCAGATAAACAACTTTTGCTGAACCTCAAGCTTCTAGAAAGAGAGCAGGACAAATCCAAAGCTCACACACGGGAAGAAACTGTAATGATCAGGGCAAAAACTAATGCAATGGACACTAATAAAAAACCACAAAGTATCAATGAATCAAGGAGTTGGTTCTTTGAAAGATTAAATAAAATCAACAAACCCTTAGTCAATCTTCCAAAAAAAAGGAAAGAAAAGACTCAAATCCACAGAGTTAGGAATGAAAAGGGTGAAATCACTATAGATCCTGCAGAAATCCACAAGATCATCTATACCTACTTCAAGAACTTGTATTCTAATAAATGAAAAATGTAGAAGCAATGGACTGGCTCCTAGGTACGTATGAATTAGCAAAGCTGAATCAAGATATAAAAATGTCAAATAAACCAATAATCAGTGAAATTGATGATATAATTAAAAACCTACCAACAAAGAAAAGCCCAAGCCCTGACAGATTCACTGCTGAATTCCATAAGAAAGTTAGAAGACCTAATTCTGCTACTTATCAAACTCTTTAATGCAAATGAAAGGGAAGCAATGATATCAAAGTTAGAGAAAAACCCAACTAAGAAAGAGAACTACATGTTAGTCTTCCTAATGAAAACAGAAGCAAAAATCCTCAGTAACATACTGGCAAACAAAACGCAGCAAATCATCAAAAACATTATAAAACATGACCAAGTAGAATTCATCCAGGGATGTGGGGATGGTTCAACACATGCAAATCAATACATATAATATGCCACAGAAAAACACTATATGATGATCTCAACAGATGCAGAAAAAGCATTTGAAAAAGTCCAACACCCATTCAAAATGAAAACTCTACAGAAAATTGAAATAGACGCTCTTTATCTCAATCTGACAAAAGCCATCTATGACAAACCAACAGCCAACATTATACTAAATGGACAAAAACTGAAAGCTTTCACTGTAAAATTAGGAACAAGAGAAGGATGTCCACTGTCACCATCCTTATTTAATGTAATTCTGGAAAGTTTACCCAGAGCAACTAGACAAGAGAAAAGAAATAAAAAGAATAAGGATAGGAAAGAGAGCAATCAAATTATCATTATTTGCAGGTGATATAATAGGCTACATAGAAGACCCCAAAAACTCTACCAAAAGACTTCTAGATTTAATAACCAAATTCAACAGTGTAGTTGGATGCAAACAATCAAAAAGCAGCCTTCCTGTACACAAACAACAAACTCACTGAGAGAAATTAGGGAAACAACACATTTCACAATAGCATACAAAAAAATGAAATATCTACGAATCGATCTAATGAAGTAAAAGACCTCCACATTGAAAACTACAGTTCTCTGAAAAACGAGACTGAAGGGGATATCAGAAAATGGAAAGTAGTCTTTGCTCCCAGGCATGAAGAACCAATATAATGAAAATGGCCATACTTCCAGAATTGTTACAAAGATTTAATGCAATTCTGAATTCCAACAGCATATCTCACAAAATTAAAGAAACCGATCCTGAAATTCATTTGGTACTCGAAGAGACCTAGAATAACAAAGGTATTTCTGGGTAATAAAGGCAAGTCAGGTGGCACCACAATGCCCAACTTGAAATTATACTACAAAGCCACTGGGATAAACACAGCACTGTACTGGCACCAAACAAAACAAAACAAACCAGACCTATGGATCAAAGGAACAGATTAGAAGATGCAGAAACAACTCCAAACACAACTCCTTTGAGAAAGGACCCAAACACCCTCACTGCAAGAAAGCCTCTAGTAAATGGTACTAAAAAAACTAGTTTTCCACATGCCAAATATGAAATTTAGACCCATATCTTTCACCATGCACTAAACTAAAATTGAAACATATCAAAGATCTAAATATTAAAACAGAAACATTAAATCTGCTGGAACACTGAATAGGTAGAACTCTTGAAGATAATGACTTTATGAACAAAACTCCAATCGCACAGGAACTATCACAAAGAATCAATAACTGAGATCTCATCTTATTAAAACCTTTGCACAGCAAGAAAAATCACCAACAGAGTGAAAAGACAACCTACAGTATGGAAAAAATATTTGTCATCTATTCGTCAGACAAAGGACTACTATCTAAAATAGTTAAAGAACTCAAACAATAGAACCCCCCAAATTTAAAGATCCAATCCAAAAATGGGCATCTGAGATAAATACATGCTTCTCAGATGAAGAAGTATAAACAGCAAATATATGATAAATTGTTCAACATCACTGGTCATTTGAGAGATGCAAATTAAGACAATGCTGAGATTCCATCTCACCCCCAAAAGAATGGCTATTATTAAAAAATTAACCAATCACAACTGGTGGAGAGGCTGTAGTGAAAAAGAAATCCGTCTCCACTGCTGGTGGGAGTGCAGTATGGTGTGACCGCTATGCAAGTCAGTGTGGAGATTCCTCAAAAAACTAGGACTACAGGTTCCACTGGACCCAGCTATTCCTCTTCTTGATATCTTCCCGATAGAATTAAAAGCATCACACTACAGCAATATATGCATGCCCATATTTATAGTACAGTTTGTAATACCTGAATCTTGGAAATAGCACAAATGCCCATAAACTGGTAAATGGATAAAGAAGACATGTTTCTTTTATACAGTGGAGTACTACTTTGCCAAAAAGAAGCTCAAGGTATTCGTAGTTAAATGGATGCAATCTGAGACCATTATCTTAAGTGAAATAAATTGGACATACATGTAAATACCACATTGGTTCTCTGAAACTGAAAGCATAAACAAGGACCAAAATGTATAACGGGTATTATAAAATAGAAAGATGTTCAAATGGGCAGGGCAGGGGAGAAAGGAAAGAAGGAAAATATTTTAAATAATTAGAAAAGGAGGAAAACCGCAAAGAAAGCTTCTGTAAATGGGGAGGGGAGGAGTCGCTAAAGGGTAGGGAGATGGGGGAAAAAAAGACAAGTTATTTCATGTACAGCTATAAATTCTCTATGATGTGATCATTATGTGTATCTAAACTGTACAAATAAAATCTTGGAGGATAGTAATTTTTTTTTTTTGCGGCACCGGGGATTGAACTCACAACCTCACGCCTGCCAGGGCAGGTGCTTAAGGCACTGAGTCAAACTCCCGGCCCTGGTTTTTCGAGGCAGGGTCGCACTATGTAGCTCAGGCCGGCCTTGCGCTCGCGTTGTAGCCCAAGCCGGCCTCGAACCCACAACGCTCCGCCTACCTCAGCCTCCCGAAGTAATTTTTCAGGATAGGGAGAATGTAAAATTTGCTTATGACATACCTATAAATTCTTTCAATGTAGGTATTAATATTTTGGTTGGCAGTGTACCTTCACTGTCAATACAGGATCTAACACAGTGCAGTAGTTGCTCAATAATTTATAAAGCATGAATAAATAAAGAGTTCATATATCCATCTATCATTACACTAGTTGGTGTAACCCTGGAACCAGAGGCTGTTGCTTTATGTACCTATAGTGTCAAACACTGTGCCCAAATTAGACTGAATGTTTAATTAAATTGAAAAAAAAGAAAAAAGAAACATCAGTGAAGCGAGGCATAGCTTTGGAGAGACAAGTTTTTAATTACTGATTCAGTATCTTGCAGGTTGCAAGTCTACTAAGGCTTTCCACTTCTGCAACAATCTTTCTAGACTGAATTTCTGTTAGCAACACTGCATTTCCTCCAGGGTGTCAAATCATCAGGAAGTCTCTCCTGATGAATACACATGCTATGACTGCTTGCCCTTTCTAGAGATGCTGCTGATATGTAAAGTCCAAGGATCCCTGTTGCTAAAGAACTTAACGTCAGGGAGACAAAACATAAGAAATGAAAGGAAAAAAAAAAAAAACCAAGTAATTTCTTTAAGGATAAATAATCTGAAGAAAAATCTAACAAAACAAAAATGGTGGGCACAAAGGAGCATTTTTAGGCTAGAATGACACCAGAATGAGTGAGGGAAGTCAAAGACAAGGTCCTATAGGTCTTTGTACACTATTGAAGGAACCTAACTTTTATTCTGAAACAGTTCAAAAATCAGAAAAAAATAAGATAAATGGCTGGCACAACAGGAGTCAGAGGGCATGATAAGGATAGCCAGGTGGGACTCCTGAAGGATGATCATGTTGTTCCTCAAGAATGCAGTGATGGCTGGGTGTGGTGGCACACGCCTGTAATCCTAGCACTTGGGAGGCAGACGCAGGAGTATAGTTGTGAGTTGGAGACCAGCCGGGGCAACAAAGTGGGCCAAGGGCACCCTGAACCACATAGTGAGACCCTGTCTCAAAAGCACTAAAAAAAAAAAAAAGATGCAGTGATGACATATTTCAGTTTTCATTTTAGCAAGATCATTATGGCTGCTGGACTGTGAGAAGATAAACAGAGTGTAGAGAAACAGGATGCCAGTTAGCATATGTGATAATGTACCTGAGAGAGTGGCACAAAGAAAGTTGTAGTATTATAGGGCCTATGCAAGGGGTGATGATACAAACAGGATTAACCGGATATAGAGTAAAAGCAAAGATACAGTTGTAAAACATGGTTCCAAGGGACTCAAAAGTGGGATAATCCTAGCCTGAAGCACTGGATGGCTTTCCTGGTGTAAGAGGTGAGGAAAGGGAGGGAAAAGAAAGAGTAAGTTCTCAAGTACTGTCAGAAGAACAATGCAAGCCAAGAAGGTATGAAATGGCTATCTAGAAGAGAAGGACGGGGCAGTACAGGCATTATTCAGAGACTACCCAGGTCCAATTCTTCAATTCAGTACCATCACAATAAATCAAATATCACAATAAAGTTAACATTTTTTGCTATCCAAGTACATGTGAAAGTTGTTTCTATTATACTGTAGTCGATGAAATATAGTGACATTATGTCTCGAAAACCAATGTACAGGCCAGGTGTAGTGGCATATTCTTGTAATTCCAGCACTCTGGGAAGATTACAAACTCAAATCTTGCCTGAGAAAATTAAAAAGATGTCTCAAAAATAATTTTTGAAAAGGGCTGAAGACATATCTCAGTGCAAAGACCCTAAGTTCAATCCCCAGCGCCAGAAAATAAAGCAAGAAAAAATGTTAGATGCATACAATGTACACATCTTATTTTTCAAAGTTTATTGTTAAAAGTGCTGATACCCATATGAGCCACCAGTGACTCCTAGTTCTTCTGTTCATGGAGGTCTCACCTAGATGCTGATGGCGACTGACTCCTCATAGTGGTGGTTACTGAAGGTTGGGGAGGATGAGGAAATTTCTTAAAATAAAGGTAATAATGAAGTTTGACAGAGCAGTTGACTCTTCCTTTAGACAAAAGATTTTTCTGCAACAGGTGATGCTGTTTTGCAGTAATTTACCCATAGAATACCTCCCAAATTTGAATCTTCTCAAAATCTGCCACTGCTCTATTAAGTTTATGTGCTGTCCTAAATTCTTTTATCATTTCAATAATGTGCACATCATCTTCACCAGTGCGTTCTCTTCCTAGAAATCACTTTCTTTGCTTATGAATAAGGAAGTCCTCATCCATTAGTTTTATCGAGAGATTATAGTACAGATTTTAGGCGCTTATTCTAACTCTAGTTCTTTCGTTATTTCCAACACATCTACAGTTACTCCTCTAGTAAAGCCCTGCAACACCTCAAAGTCATTCAGGAGGGCTAGAATAAACTTGTTCCCATCTCCCATTAATGATATTCTGACCTCTTCCTGTGTGAATCATAAATTCTTAGTTGCATCTAGAATAGTGTATCATTTTCACAAAAATTTCCATTTACTTTGCCAAAATCCATCAGAGGAAACACCACCTATGGCAGCTGTTATTTTACAAATAAAATGGATTTCTTAAATAGTAAGACTTGAAATTCAAAATTACTCTTTGATCTTCAGACTGCATAATGCATAAGTATCATGTTAGCAAGCATAAAAACATTAATTTTCTTTTACATCTCCACTGGAACGCTTGCATGACCAGGTGCATCACAAGGAGCACTAATATTCTGAAGGAAATCTTTTTTTTTTTTTTTTTTTTAAGCAGTAGGTCTCAAGAATAGCCTTAATATATTCAGTAAACCATGTTGCGAACAGGTTGTGCTACATCCAGGCCTTACTGTTCCACTTAAAGAGCACAGAGTAGATTTAGAAAAACACGTAAGGACCTTAGAATATTTAAAATGGTAAATGAGTACTGCCACCAGTTTAGTTTCACCAGTTACATTAGCCCTAACGAGGGAGTAAGTCTATGCTTTGAAGCTTTGAAGTCAAGCACTGACTTCTTTCTAGCTATGAAACTCCTACAGGGCATCTTCTTCTAACAGGTTGTTTCATCCACACTGAAAATTTGTTCATTAGCATAGCCATTTCAACTGTTATCTTAACTAGATCTGGAAAAATTGCTGTGGTTTCTACACTAACACTGCTGCTTCAACTTGAATTTTTGTTTTATGGAGGTAGCTGCTTTCCTTAAATCTCATTAATTAACCTCTGCTAGCTTCTTTATTTTGGTACCAGGGATAGAACTCAGTGCCAGGCCACTGAGCTAAATCCCCAGCCCTTTTCTGCTAGCTTTAAAACTTTTCTTTGGTGGCTTTCTCATCTCTCTCAGACTTCATAAAATTGAAAAGACCTATTAGAAGAGAACTGAATTAGAATTAAAGTGAGGGCCTTGCTTTGGATTGGGCTTTGGCTTAAAGGAATGTTGTGGGCAGTCTGATCATAAACCCTGGCCACTGAAACTTTCTCCATATCAGTCTAAGGCTGTTTCACCTGCTTGTAATTCATGTGTGTACAGGAGTAGCACTATTTTATTCCTTCCACAACTTTTCTTTTGCATCCACAACTTGCCTTTTGACACAGGAGACCTACTTTTCAATCGCAGTTTTTGACAGGCCTTCCTCATGAAGTTTAATCATTTCTAACTTTTGATTTAAAATGACAGGCATGCAACTGTTCCTCCTTTCATTTGAACACTTAAGAGACCATTACAGAGATGTTAACTGGCACAGCTTCAATACTCTTGTCTTGGACTAGGGAAACTGGAGGAGAGGGAGAGGTAAGAAATGGCCAGATGGCAAAGCAGTCAGAACACAAATATAATTTATTAAGTCTTCAGTCTTATAAGGATGCAGTTCATTAAGTCCCCATGCAATTACAAAACAGCATCAAAGATCACTAACCACAGTTTACCATAAAAGATAGAATGACTTTAAAAGCCTGAAATGTTGTATTATAGCAAAATGTGACCAACATAAAATGAAGAAGTAAATGTTGAAAAATGCTGCCAAGACATGTTCAGCACAAGACTGACACAAACTTTCAATCTGACTTTTTATTTTTTAAGTATTATCTGTGAAGTGCAATGAAGCAAGGCACAATAATGAGGAAAGCAACAAAGCTTTAAATCTCCTAGATTTAAATCTCCTAGATACCTATCAGTCAGGGTACAGGCACAGAGTAAACAGAACAATGGACTAAATCTCATTTGTAGCTTTAAAAGACAACAACAAAGTAAAAGAAGTACAGGGAGACCACACTGAGCAGTGGTGTGATGATGAGCCTCAGCTTTTAGCATCATTCCAAGTGACAGAAGTCTAGACTCTGGGCTCACTTTCTACGTTCCACTATATCATCAGTCTTTCCAATGGCAGTTTGTGTTATTACCTTTCTACACACTTTCTGTGGAGGTTCCTCCACTTCTGATTTTCTTGAATGATAATCTGTGCAGTATTAGGTTCTGGTCTGAGGTAGAATTTTCCTGAACCTTCTGAGGATATTATTCTGATATTTTCTTGCACCTGGCTTTGCTTACGAAAGGTCTGGGTAAATGGCATACCTTTCTCTAGGAAATTCTCTCTTGGGTAGAATGTGAAATTTTCTCTATGTCACTTTTCTTAAGTGTCACTACAATGTTTTGGGATGAACCACCTTAACACTGTACAGCCTGAGTTAACCTTGGCTCTTCTGGATTGATCCCACACTTACCTCCAGAGCAGCTTAGAAGATAGTACTGACACTTGGCCAAAGTTCTGACCAACGTAAGTGATGTTTGCAATGACATAACAGTCTGGTAGCACTGTTTGCTAATCATTATTGGATTTATGACTTACATGGTTTTGGTAGTGCTTAGGTAATTGCACAAATCAGGCTGGTCAGGCAGGTGCAGAGTGCCTATGTGACCATCTCACAGACATAACACCACAAGGTAGGGAAGCTTCCTCACAATGAGGAGCTACACATAAAGCCAGTGACGGTCTTCAATTTGGAGAAAAAACATGCCCAAGACCCAGATGCTTGGACCTGGTAACACTAGATCATGAAATGAGTGCTATTATACTATTGTGGCTATATTTGATACTTGTCCATAAACCGTGGAATTCTGTGAACTTTTTTGGCAGCTGAACATTTAAACTAATTAATTAGCACATATACATATAAAGAGTAAAATTTATTTATTGAAACATGAAAAAGAAAACCTCTATAATGAAATACAATAATCCAGATATTTTCCTGGGAAAAAACAAATCTTAATCTCTTCAAAAGGTTTTCGTTCTTCTGATGCAAGCAGTCTTTCAGATACTTTCCATGGAGCATAAGTGTCCAGTAAAAATACCATGTAAGCTACGTAAGTAATATCAAAATATCTAGTTAAAGTAAAAAGAAAAAGTAAATTCAATTCTTAATGTTTACCCAATTACATGTCAAAAGTATTATTTCAACATGGAATCATACAAAATTATTAATATGATGTTTTACACTTTTTAAATACTACACTGAGTTTTTAAAATCTGCAGGATATTTTGAAACTTTTAGCCCAAGTAATTCACAGTAAGTCACACTCAAGTGCTCAAATAACCAACAAGGCCAAAACATTGGACATTACTGCTACCACTGATCTAATTATTCAGTAACTTTAGGCACCAACAAGCCATATGGTTTCAGAAAAAGGTTGGCATGGCTTCCCTTTTGCTACTATTAAATGCTCTGTTTTTTTCCTGCTGAGACACTATACTTATATTCTTAACTTAATCCCCTTCTGGTACCGGAGTTATCAAGTGCTCAAATGCTTTTCTTCTACTTTATCCTTTCTTGATGATATGTTAGTCTCTTTATCCGTAAGTTTCCTTTGTCGGATACCATTTGGAAGAAAAATGCCATGGATATGTTCTTCAGTACTATTTTGCTTAGATGTGCACATCTACCCACTAATGTAAAATAGAAATACATACTGTATTTTCAAATGTTATCACATTAAAACATTTAATGGAAGTGAATACTGAATAATATCCAATCTTTCATCAGAGTGACCCAGCATCTTTCAGATTTCATGCTACCTTAGGAAAGGGCTATGGTAAATTCAATGCCAATTTTGACTTTTCTGACTCAAGCAGAAAACTGAAAATGGTAATTAAACTTCAACGTTTATCAGTTTCTTTGAAATAAAACCTGCTTTTTTAGTTACAGAGATTTGACCATGCTGACCTTCAAAGAAGTTTGATGTATATGTTCACATAATCCCTGCATTTGTACCTGATGTAAGTTTTTAACTGGCCTGTCTCCAGTAACTATTAGACCTCTCCAGGGCAGTAAGCCACTCAACTGCAGAAAGTAAGATATTAAAATCATGGCAGAGCTGTTCCACAGTCCTTGCGGGATAAATTTTCTGATAAAATAATTTTTGAACACCTGTTAAATACCTTGTCAAATTAATAATCTTTAAAAAGTCTCCTTCCTACATGCATACTCAAAAGGTTATTAAGGCTAATGTAATAGTTTAAAGAGTCTCCTCATTCATTATATAGGAAATGTACAAACTAGAACATTCACTTAAGAGACTTCCCATAAAGTTATAGCTATAAGGTTTTGCTGTGGTTAAGGTCCTGTGTCCCCAAAAAAGCCTCATGTAATCATGGATGGGGCTGAGTCTGGCATTCGTGACTGGCTTGTTGTCTAGCACTGGGATTGGCAATATGAGTGTTGCACCTGCCCAGGGGTAGAGCCGACATACAGTGTAAGGGCGAGAGGAAGATGTGTCTCTCTCTCTTGCCCGTTTCATGCCTTGCTGTTTGGCGGCCGCCACAAATGTCTGCCTTGCCACACTGCCTTGCCTTGAAGCCCACTGAATATGAACTAAAACCTCCGAGAATTTTAAGAGAATTTCCTAATTTTGGGCATCAGGTAGTCTGTCTCAGCAATGAGAGAAAAGTAACCCAGATAGGTTTCTTCCAGTATAAATTATCTAACGTTATAGAAATATCAGACTAACATTACAGCGGGACGCTTGTAGGAAGGCCTTTCTACCAAGTGATTGTGTTCGTGAGACTAGATGTAAAACACAAAACTAGAAAAAGCAAGGAGAAAAAAATATAGTGTCATAAAAAGCTTATTTAAAAAAACTATCATATTTCAATTTGTACATGAGTAGATATTAAGATATATTTTTCCATCCAAATCACTCCCTTTTAATAATCCACCTGACTAGTATACCAATATTGCATTGTTACAAAGGTAACAGAAAATTATATACGATTCACATGTAAGATTTTAGCCTTAAATCTAAATTCTACCAATCTCTATTTTGCTTAAAGTAGTAAAAGCATTTAAGTTAAAGAACAGCAAGTTAACTGACTTTCTTATTATACAAAGAAAGGGAAAAAAAGACATAGATAAGCTTCTTTATCACTGGTCACCTCTGCTCCCTTACACATGAATACAGACTGGTAGAGGGAGAGCCAGAAGAAATGCATGCCAGTACTTTATCAAAGTAAATGCTTTCTGAAAATTTACACCCTGAGCTTAGCCTTTTGAAATGACTGCTACCTGCTCACTCCTCATTTTTAGAAACACACTCTCAGCTATGCACAGCCTGCTCTTTCACCAGCTCTCATACCTCTTGCAAACCAAAGGAAGCCCTTTGCAATACTAACTCCTTCACTTGTTAGAAACAGTATTATGTCCTCAGGCTTCCAAACACCTGGGACAATCTCCAGAGAAGCACTTTCTGCACTGTGCTGTCATTAAAACCATGATACCACTCCCCACTCCCCTACCCCAGTGAATTTGAAAGAACAAAAGCAAGGACTTTAAAAGGACTTCGTTATGATTTGGATCTCCAATGTCTCTCTGGAGTCCACATTTGATCCACAAGGTGGTGCTATTGGGAAGTGGCATGGACCTTTAAAAGGCAAGGCCTAGTGAGAGTTCCTTGGGCAGGGCCCTCTTGAAAGGGACTGTGGGATCCTGGACTCTCCTCTTTCAGGTTTGTTGTTGTTGCTTTCCTTATGAGGTGAGGGTAATTTGCTCTGCCATGCACTCTTGCCATGTTATGTTAAGAGGCCAAAGCAATGGTATTACTCAGTCATGGATGGAAACTCCAACATACAGAGCCAAAATAAACCTTTTCTGTTTATAAACTAATGGCTCAGGAATTTATTGGAATTTATTACAGTAATGAAAAGCTCACTACTACAGAACTTTTATGTGCATAGTATTTAGCACAGTGTTCAGTATATATCATATAGTCAAAATTTCTAAAAGAGCAAAACAGAACTGTTCTATCTGGAGTTAGGCAAACACTTCAAAAATTACATCTGGAAAATCATTTTCTTGTAAGTATTAGGGGTTATTTTGTTTTGTTTCCTTTTCACTCTTTAAGAACAAGTGAACACCACTGTATTACTAAAATATGACTTCGCTGTTATTTTTCTAAGAACTTAGATGTAACATAAAAGGAAGTACTTACCCTGACATCAGTTGCATCTCCATGCCTGATAATACTGGCCCAGGTAGTTGGCTCACTATTGCTTTCAAAATAATGAAAGACTTTTAATACTCGCTCCATTGCACCAGGGGAACGTTCCATGCCAGTACCCAGGTGAGTCCTAGCACTCGAATTTGGTGTATGATTCAAGTTTGGGTCAAGGTAAGCAGCCGCCATTATTTTGGTAGATGCTAGGTATCTGTCATATTCTGTTGAGAGAAAAAAAAAAAAAAAACGATTTTCAGTATACAATATTTAATATCTACTAAATATAGGATATTGGTATTTCTGTTATCAATGCCATTTTCTGCTCTCACTCCATGATGTACCACATGCAGAAGGAGACTGAGAGAACAGGGACCTAACCTATCAAAATAATCACTGCCCCCCCACCAAGGATTATTAATCACAGAAGCATAATAAACATTTGTCTGTGGCCTACTTCGGAGAAACAAAGTTCTTTCTTCACATAAATTGACTTTATATACATTAGGCAATAGCAATTTTAATCAAAACGAAGTCCTTCTACTTAGTCAAGTCACTGCTTAACAAGAGAATTGGTCACAGAACCTGAAAACAAAACCAAAAATACATAAACAAGCACATTTTATTCAAGTATGATAGGGAAATAATTTGAACATGATTAAATTTCTACTGAGAAAAGTCCTAAAATCCGTATTTTAAAAACACAATGTGAATGATGTTTTTGGCTCAAAACAGAGACATTCTGAAGCAACAGAGCGACACAGATGGAGACAGGACCTGATTCCTGCCTCTTCCCACAGGACCTTGACAGTTCACAGCCTAGGAGCCAGAAGGGTGAAGAAAAGGCCACTAATCAGAGAGGTACCAGGAGGGCTTTGGGCAGCAAGAAGCCAGTTAAGCTGGTACAAGAGAGACACAGATAGACAGACAGAGAGGAGACTGAGTCCAGCATACTACTATGTCCCCTCAGGGCAGCCAAGGAATCCTGAAACTCCGCCAAGAGAGAACCTCTAAAGGTACAGTGAAGGGCAGGTCAAAGGGTCTAGGAAACAGGTCTCAGAATCCAAGACATATTACAGTAAGAACTGTGGGACACAGAGCAGAGGGGACCTCAAAACCTGGAGCACAATCTCTGTTCAGAACCACTATGGGTGGGATTCAGTGATAAGGTTCCACCTATGTACAAGGAAAAGGGTCAATGCTTCTGTACAGAAAGATGGTAGCAACCAAAGTAGGAATGATATTTCTTTGATCCAAAATGTCTTCCACCTAGTAAAATACAAAATAAAACAGGTATAACAGCATGCCAAAAGGCTGGGGGGCTATGTGCCACAGACCAAGTCAAAAGACAAAAACAAGAAAAAATGAATCATGCATGTATCTATCACAGTGGGAAAGAAAGCTAACACCCTAACACATTCAGAAACTTTTTCTTAAATGTGGAAAAAGCGAAACAAAGATGAGCAAAAGACATGAACAGACAGTATAACGAGTGTTGGAAACTTTGCACATTGTTAATGAAGTGTAAAATGGTATATTCACTATGAAAATAGTTTGGTAGTTCCTAAAATGTTAAACAAAGCTACCATATGATCCAACAACTCCACTAGTAGAAATATATAAGAGATATAAAAGCCTATATATGTGAATGTTCATAGCATTATTTGTAATAGTACAAAGTAAAAATAATCCGAATATTCACCAGTGGATGAACTGGATAAAGAAAGTGTGATATACCCAACAATGATATTGTTCAACACACACACACACACACACACACACACACACGAAAGGAATGAAGTACTGGTGCATGCTACAACACAATGAGCACAGAGAAAATTATTCTGTGCAAACCAAGCATAAAAGGTCATGAATTATATTAGCTCATTTATATAAAAGTCTAGGATATGCAAATCTACATAGACAGGAAGCAGATCACTGGTTGCCAGGGATAAGTGGGATGGAGTTAGGAATGACAGCTAATAGGAAAGGAGTTTCCTGGCTGATGATGTTCTGGAATCAAAATAGTGATGGATGTACAACATTGTGAATAAAACTAAAAAGCTCTCAACTGTACACTCTGAAGTGGCTAAAATTGTAAATTTTATGTTATGGAAATTTTATTTCAATAAAAATATGAACATACAAAAAACTGCTGAAGTTGGGTGCGGTGGCGCATGCCTTTTTAATCCCAGCACTCTGGAGGCTGAGATAGGCGGAGCATTGTGAGTTCGAGGCTGGCTTGGGCTACAACGCGAGCACAAGGTCGACCTGAGCTACATAGTGCAACCCTGCCTCAAAAAAACTAGGGCCGGGAGTTTGGCTCAGTGGCTTAAGTGCCTGTCTGGCAGGTGCGAGGTTGTAAGTTCAACCCCTGGTGCCACCAAAAAAAACAACAACAACAACAAAAAAAACCCCTGCTGAATGTTTTTTTAAACAGGAGGAGGAGGGAGGCAAGCCTAACAGTTGGTGAAGGTGTGAGGAAACAAGAATTCTCATAAATTGCTAGTGGGAATTCTAATTGGTACAGTTTTTATGGAAGGGTATTTGGCAACGCTTAACAAAACTGCGTGTGCTTTTTATCTCTACTGATTCAGCAGTTCCACTGCAAGGAATTATGCCAAAGATCACTGCTCTGGACTCACTCTCTAAGCCCAAAACTCCTAAGTTGATACCCACTCCTCAGTGAGATGACATTAGGATATAGGGTCTTTGGGAGGTAATTAGAATGAGATGATATCAAAGGAGTGGGGTCTCCAGGATAGGCTTAGTCACTCATGAGAGTAACAAAGAGCTTCCTTCCTCCACAGCCTTATAACCTTATTATCTACAACCTGATGAGGGCCCTCATCATACAAGGCACCTGAATCAAGAATTCAGTCTCTCTTGTTTATAAGCTACCAGTTGATGTCCTTTCTTAATAGCAGCCCAAACTGATTAAGACACATACTTAGAAGAACACGACGATCCATATGCATCAGATTATTCACTGCAGGCAAAGTAATGGAAAATCCCTAAATGCCCATATATAGAAAAGTGATTAAATAAACTATGGTACATCCCTATAGTGAAGTATTATGAATTTGCTGGGCAGAGAGTTAAGAGAGGAAAGAGGAAGATACCTATAATTGATTAAATATGATTTCCAGGATATAGATTAAGGATTATACAAAACCCAAAGTATAAAAGATAGCCACAGTGGAACTTTTGTTACACTGGAAAATAAGAAAATATAAATGTATCCATTTGTATGTGCTCCCCAAAACCCCTCCAAGTAGAAAGAAGACCAGTGAAACAATGGGATAGATAGAACCAAGATGGAAAAGGAAATAATGGGAAAAGCAGTATAGACAACACTTTGGCACATACCCTGGGTGCAGCCTTCTTTCTAACTGTACATAAACTATTTACTAAAATTTGGTCACATAATGGGTGAAAGAGCAAGATTTAATAAATATCAAAGGTCTAAATTATTCAGATAAGTAACAACAGCAAAATGACAACTAGATATCCCATTACCTAAAATTAAACACTGTGTCAAGTAATTCATCAATCAAAAAGAAACAAAGTATTTTGAATAGAAAGATATAGTCAAATAAAATAGTGAAACTATAGATGTAGACAGAGCTATATTTAGTATCTGTATATTTAAATGCATAAATTAGGAAACTAAAAATATCTATGTATGCATATCAAACAAAACAATTTATTAGGTGAAAGGTTATTTCTTTCAGAAGAATAAAAGTGATAAACCTCTAACAAGACTAATGAAAGATAAAAAGGTGCAAGAGAAAACAATATTTTATTTAGAGTGAAGAAAAGGAATACAAGAATACTAATAATTAAGATAATTAGATTAAGACTTAATATTCTCGTTAATAAAAGATGTAACTACAGAAGAATAACTATGCAAATGAACTTGAAAATTTAGATGAAATGCACAATCCTTACAAAATACAATTTAGGAAAAAAATAAGACAATAAATGTAAAAAAGAACAAGTCAATCTATTTTTAAAATTCTTCCCAATGAAGGGGTATTTTTGAATTCTGACAATTAAGAAATATTAATCTTACAAAAATTCCACAAATATGAACTATTTCCACATTTGTACAATGAGACCAGCAAAACAGTGATACCAAAACCTGAGAAGGAAAATTCAAAATAGGACACTGTTATGTTTTGAGTCCAGCAGTTCCCTCAAAGCCTCATAACGGGGAGCAGGGGGGGTGGGTGACTGACTTTTTGAGGTGGCTGAATCTAGAGTTTGTGATTGGTTCATTGTCTAGTGCTGGGATTAGTGGTGTGAGTGCTACACTGCCCTAGGGAGGGTAGCCTGCATAGAATATCATCAAGGAAAGGAGGCTTTCTTTTCTCTTCCTCTTTTTGCTCTTGTTGCTTTTGGTATCTTCCTCAGATAGGAACTGTTGCCCCTCTGCCACAACATCCTACCTTGGAGCCAGTCGATTATGGACTAAAACTATACGAACTGTGACTTCAAATAAACTTTTCCTTCCTTCACTTTGAGTGTCGGCATTTTATCTCAGCAACAAGAGAAAAGTAACCAACACAGACGCCAAATTTTATTCCAGCAATATTTAAAGCGTACATCAAGACTAAAAGGAGTTTATTTTAGTAATGCAAAGGTAGTTAGTAATCAATGTAATTCATCATATTTTCTGATAGAGGAACATCACAGTTATCTTACTACATGCAGAAATAGCACTGACAATGGCTGCCAACCACTCATGAGAAAAATCTTAACAAACTAGTAACAGAAGCCAGGTGTGGTGATGCATGCCTGTAATCTGGCACTCAGGAGGCTGAGGCAGGAGGATTGCTGCAAGTTCAAGACCAGCCTGGGCTACAAAGTGAGCTCAAGGTTAGTCTGAACTACACAGTGAGGCCCTGACTCAAAAAGCTACAAAACAAAAAACAAAACAAAGAAAACTAGAAACAGGAATAAATTTACTTAATTTGATGAAGAGAACTTAAGTATCAGTGGGGAAAACTCTCCTTCCCTAGACTAAAAATAACACATGGATACTCACCATTACAACTTCTAAATGACATCATTCTAAAAGTCACCTTGTAATAGGGGTAAAAAAAAAAAAAAAGAGTTGAGGGGGGCTTAAGAGATGTAAAGTGGGAACACAGATTAACATTATTTACAGATAACATGATGACAAAGAAATTCTAAATCTACACATATAAACTACTGGAATTCATAAGTGCATTTAGCAAGGTCCTGGAACACCAAGCAAAACCAACTCTACTTTTAGTTATTTCAGTTATTTTGTCCCTCAAATTAGATGGTAAGGATGATTAAATAAAGCATAGTATCAGATGCTTCCTGAAAAAATAAAAATACTATAACTCACGAGTAATCAGACACTACACTGCACATGGTGGTGGTAGATACCTGTAGTCCAACTACCCAAGAGGCTGACGCAAGAGGATCACTTGAGTCCAAGAGTTCAAAACCAGCATGGGTAACACAGCCAGAAATTTTTTTCTTTAAAAAATAAAAAAAGGGACGGGGGCATAGAACTGATAAATCAGCAATGAAAAAGCATTATATATAATATTGAGCAAATCAGTGAGACAATGACAACATGACAATAACCAGAATATATGTCTGTAGCTCAAAACCCAAGGTAAGACAAATTTTTTAAAAGATAAACCTGTTACAATGTTACCAGAATAAAGCAGTTTTCCATGATAAAATGTGACTTTGTTTTACAATTTAATGTTTTATCTGCTTGTCAAAATGTAGTACTTGTCTAATTTGGCAGCATACACCTGTAATTCCAGCACTCTGGCGGCCTGGGCTACACAATGAGTTTGAGGTCAGCCTGAACCACATAGCAAGATTCCGTCTTGGGGTTGGGGGGAGATTCAACACTCCCTGAGTTCAATCCCTGGTACCATAAAAAAGAAAAAGAAAATTCTATTTATGCTATAAACTGCTAAACAGACATTTCCATTCACCAAGCCTTCCTCGACTCCCTACTGACAGTTCTGTGTCTGATTCTGTTAACAGTCACTCAATCTCCTATTGATGGTAGTCACAGCTCTTCATGTTTGTCTGTTGGTCCAGAGGATGCTGAGATGCTGGCATCTATATCACCTTACTGAGCAGGCACCATTGCATAATGAGTTTTAAGGATGAGAAGTCCTGAGTTTCTTTCTGCCATGCTGATAATTCTGTTTCTACAAATAGATACCTCTTTGCTGTCTGTGTAGGGTTCTGCATTTGTTTCTCAGTCATCAGGGAGTTCAACTGGAACTACTAATTCTTGAATGTCTGTATATGAAAAAGCCTTTCACTCTCTGTCACAGGGCCTTACCTTCACAGAGATAACCTTTTGTAGGGCTCTATTTGTTATAGTAGCCCCACTGCATCTGTCACCAACTCTTTAAAACTTTTAAAGATTAACCAGTTAGGATCTGCTACTTTGACCACTACAGAGTATCTTTTTCAAAGAACTATTAAAAAGAAAATGAAAGATTTGAAAACTTAAAAACAGTTTGTACATGACTTAGACCAGTATTCCTCAAACGACTTGTGAAAGACCAGTTCTGTTTTAATTTCAAAAATGTCATAGACCAATCAATGCTTTGGTAAAACATAATGAAAAGAAATTTCTAGAAAAATAAACTGTTAACAAATACGAAAGTATAAAATTTCTATCATTAGTCAATGCACATAAAACTTCTGTGAAACTGCTATTAAAATTTCTAGATGCTTACAGTAAATTCTCATCCTTATCTTATACTAAACTGTTAACAGTTCCGGGACCAAGACTGGTCAGTCAACCACATTTTACTGAGTCCTAACTTAGGCACAAAGTAGCTCTAACTTCTCAGCCAGATTGAGGGTTTAAATCATGGCAGGAAAGAGCCTGGAATGCTTACTGGAATGGGAATGCAAGATCAACAATTACCACTGAGCTGTCTACAAAATCAGATACCCCTTTAAGAAACAGGCAGCACCTCCAGGGTTCCTGTCTCCTAACCATTCCTTCTCTTGAAAAAGGTAGGCTGACATGAGGAATAAATTTTGGCGTTAAACTCAGAGATACCATTCACAATCACATTCAAATGCTACATAAAATACAGCATATGAAAGGAGAAAAATCCAAAGCCTATCTGAAATAAGCACCGTTCTCCAAAGTTCTCGTTTATCACTGTTGATACCACCAAGAAAATCCCATTATGCTTTAAACACTGGCCCTTTAATAAAGTCAACATACACGCTGAAGCAGGAAAGGGGAGGGAGAAAGAAGACGACTAGTTGGTTATACAGGAGAAGAAAGTAAGGAACACATATTGATACAGCTAAATTAAGACAGTGCTCACTTTGCCAGCATATAACAGATTTGTAGAGTTTCTAAGACAAACCAACATTAAACTACTTAAATGTCTATTAAAATATCAATGTGTGAAAGTTCTTATTTTTCAAAAGTAGCTGCAAATACAGCTCCCATTCTAAACACCTTTCTTCCAATGTGACACTGATATAGTCTTCCTACCAAGAGGTAAAGGCCTATGTTTCTTTCCACTAAATGTTGGCAGACTTCTAACCTCAGATAAGGGATATTCTAGGCTAGGTCATAAAGGACAATATTGAAAGGGAAAGGGAAAGGGAAAGGGAAAGGGAAAGGGAAAGGGAAAGGGAAAGGGAAAGGGAAAGGGAAAGGGAAAGGGAAAGAAAAAGAAAAAGAAAAAAAGAAAAAGAAAAAAAAAAGAAAAAGAGACAAAGACAAAGACAAAGACAAAGACAAAAAGACAAAGACAAAAAGACAAAGACAAAAACAAACACAAAGACAAAGACAAAGCAGCCAAGGTTCCCTTGGTTTTCCTAGAAAATCAACTATGCTATAAGGAAGCACACTGAGCCTAAGAAGAACTAAGACCAGTGACTCCAAACTTGAGTTGGGCTTCTAGCTGATGTCAGCACTGACTTGCTGGTCAGGTGGAGAGCATCATCTTGGCTATGAATCTCTGGATTCCAACTGTGTCACCCAGCTAACACCACATGCAAAGAGACAAGCTGTCCCTATTGAATACAGTTCAGAGTACAGATCTGAAAAAACTAATTCTTGTCATTCTAAGATACTAAGTGTTGCAATGGCTTTTAACAGAGCAACAAACAACTGATACAATTTGAATTCAACCAAACTAAAGTAGCTTTCACTTTGCACAACAATGTGAGCTCATAAAGTGACTTAGCAAAAGTACTGTGAACCCTTGTTCTCTCCAGTTCATATGAAGATTAAGAAATGGAATGCATCTTTGCTATATTACAGCACATAGCCATGCTCCTTCCCAGGTTTGAACTGGCTTCTAACATTATGCTCTATTACATGTGTGCTGTGAAATATCTACAAAAGGACCTCGAATGTGAACTATTTGGCCATGTTCCTTTAGGGACATCTTCATCCTTTTTGTCAAAATATTTTTTATTCTTTTAAATGTCCAAAACTTCACTTTGACTAAGTTCTTTCTGCTACATATCTAGAGTCTCTACCAGCAATATCAATGTTTCCACAGTTGGCTTTATTTTTCCCTGTAACTTCATTTAAATTGGATTAAAGTCCTGCAGTTATTTGCACAGTGTAGCAAAAGTTGCTGCCATACTACACATTTATTACCCTTTATTTACTGCCTGAATGTTTTCATTTGTATATTTTTGTCACACTTCTTTCAAAACTCAACTACAGAGACTACATGATCTCCAATAGCCTGCCCAAAAATGCATTGATACACCATAAGGACCAAAGTAACTCTTTGGACCAATGGTTGAACTAACCAAGTTATGACTGCTGATTCATAACAAAGCTTCACCCAAACCTAGGTCTCACTCATTTTCATTACATAAGCATCTTCAAATCTTCTAATCACACCCAATTTTCACTTCCTGTATATTTTTTGTTTCAATTCTACAATTCATTTTTGTTGGCCAACTTCCTTACTTTGATTACCCATGTTTATACAATGTCACATGGGTCTATCACTAGCAACAAGGACACAACACAACTACACACTTGGTGTCTATGTAAAATGAGTAACAGATGCAGTAACTAGTTAGCAACTGGCAATACAAGAAGTGATATTAGCCACTGCTTACAATGTGCTTCATTATTTACATGGCTATCTGTAGTTTATACTTCACACAATTATTATTAATATACAAAAATATGAACCACTCTTTTAAAGGACTAGTATTTAAATAAAAAATGGTAACTAAAATATGTGTATATTAGAACCTTGCAGAGGGCCAGACTTACAAATCTCTATCTTCATAAAAAACATTTTTTGACAAAAACAGCTCCCCCCAACTAGCTTGGCTAGTCCACTGATGGCCAGTGGGTAACTTCACAGTTTCTATTCTCTTATCTCATAGAAGGAGGAACCTGGAAATAACCAGAAATAAATACCTAATTAACTCAACTTCCAAAACGAAAGTTAAAGAGACCTCCTATAGGATCTAGGTATAAGACTGATCTTTTCCTTTCTTAATAAATGTGTAAAGAACTGAATTTCAGCATGGGATCCACACCTTCCTGGGGTCAGATAAATGGTAGGTAGCATGATGGAAAACGATAAAATTCAAATAAATGGCATCTAATATGATGAATAAGAATGGATGGAAGTGTGGCTAGATGGAATGGTGCCTGGACAACAGGACCAAATGCTGGCTGAGTACACTTGTGTTACATGATACAATCCCAGGTCTTGTAGAAGTTGCAACAAAAGGACCATCTTCTTGGAATCAGATTGAGTCTATGCCAGACTCACACCTACATCTACTGAACATACTATAACAACATACTCTTCACATTGCTGAACTCTCCCAGATAAAAGATATGTGACGAAAATATTGTTCTAATACTGCATTATAATCAAATTAACTTTTTTTTAAAATGTGCACTAAGAATTAAGTCTGGGCCAGGAATTTAGCTCAGTGGTTCAAGCGCTTGCTTGGTAAGCGCAAGGTCATGAGTTCGATCCCTGGTACCAAAAAAAAAAAGGAATTAAGTCTGATGCTCAGAATCAGTGTGGACACCTAATCTCTTGTGCCCCAAAATACTTGACTTTCTATATAATATATTGCATATGGCATCAAAGATTCCTTAGAATGTCACATATGATGGCGCATGCCTGTAGTCTCCGCACTCAGGAGGCTGAGGCAAGAGGACTGCAAGTTCAAGGCAAGTCTGGGCTAAATAGAAAGACTGTCTCAAAAACAAAGGAATCCTGAGAAAAAAGATACCCCAGTAAGATTCATTCAACAATAGAAAAGCCACAATGCTCTTAACTGGGGTGAAGTGTATCTACCATACTTTTCCTTATAGCTAGGAAATACAGCTGACCTCTGTATTCAAGGGTTCACCATCTGCAAATTCAACCAAATGCAAACTGAAAATACTAAAAGAAAAAGAAACCCTGTTCTAAACATGTAGAGGCCTTTTTTTCTTGTCATTATTCCCCAAACAACTGAGAGATATATACAAAGATGTACATGGTAGTAGGTATTATAAATAACATAGAAATGACTTAAAATATATGGGAGGAGGTGTGCAGGTTATATGCAAATACTATGCCATTTTATAAAAGAGACGAGTATATGTGTGTTTTGATAAGTGAGCAGGTCCTGGAACAATCCCCTATGGGTACTGAGAAATAGCTTGTATTTGGCTACATAAACTTCAAAGACACTCTGTTTGCCTTACTAAGCTCCTGAGTCTCATGCCACATTAGTCTCACCTACTTAAGTCCTCATTCTTTCTAAATTCCCATTATATCCTTCTTGGTATTCCTGCATGCTTTTATTTTTAAATGTTCATAATCTTTTGTTCAGTTATTTATTAGTACACGTTTGCGTTATATAATGATTACATTCCTTGTGGGGAGTTGGTACACGTACATAACACATTGTAATTCTGTTTTTCATCCTCCTTCCCGACCTCTCCTCTCCCTTCATCTCGATACTCTTCCCATCTGAATAAAATCTGCCTACTTTCTATTATCTTTTATTTTGCTCTTTATATTTTCACGGTTCTCATACAAGAGAAACCATGCACTATTTAAGCTTGTGTGTCTGATTTATTTCACTTAACAGGAAGCAAATACAAAGTCAATATGGCTTTAATTTAAATGGTAGGAAAGCAAGACAAGAACCAGCTCTCAGCTGGGCGGAGTGGTGGGCACCCGTAATACCAGAACTTGGGAGGCTGAGGCAGGAAGATAACATGCTCAAGTCAGCCTGAGCTATCTGCAAGTCCCTGTTTCAAACAGTGGGGTGACACCACAAGTAGGTGAGGACTCTGCCTGAAGTCAAGATATGCACCTGAGTGGCATTTAAATCTAATCTGAAGGCTTTTGCACTGGTCCAGATAGGTGTGATTATGGCCTAAGAAGTGAAAAGATGCCAGAGCTATGAACAAGTCAGGAGAACAAGGATCGATTTACAGTATTTGCATCAGTAAAGATAAGAGGGAGAGACTCAGCAGCCATTCATCTGCCCTGGGCAACTCAGTGAGAAAGTGGCACCATTCCCTTGAAGCAAGGAACACAAGAGGGCAACTATCGTTTGTCTGGGAAAGGGAGATGAGCAAAAAGTGAAAGTAATGACTCCACTGGGGTTTTCATTACATGCCTACATGCATTAACTTATGGTGAACTGAAGATAGTAACTCACATCTGCAGTGAGGGACGCAGGGAAAAGAAGGGAGTCAGAATTCTGTGAGTTTCCTCTGAAAAGAAAAAGGGTAGGAAAGAGGGATACCATGAAGCCTTATTAGAAAAAGTACTGAAACTTGTGCTCGTAACTAGAAAGAATAAATGTATCCTTGGAAAAATATTCCCCTGGGTTCACTCTTTTCTGGAGAACACGTGACAAAATCAAAACAAAATAATGGCAAAGATTTGATAATCTGCTAAATTTAATAACCTAGAGATTTTCCTAAAACATAAATATTAGCTGGACTGATTCAGAATTCACTCTGGTAAAGGCTGCTCATGAGAAAGGAGCTCTCAATCTAGGCTTGACACTTCCATAAGTTTATTTAAGTAATTGTTTATGTAGCACTTACCACCCCAAGACTATGGTAAACATTTAAAAATGAAATCATTTAACCCTCATGATAACCTTATTTTTCCCACCCCACAGATTCAGGAACACCGAAGGGACTTGCCCATGGTTGTTCACTAGATTTCAAGTCTGTCACAGTAGCCTGTTCCCATAAACCTCTCACCCTCACACACTAAGCCCTGCTGTACCTGGGCTTAGCTTGCTGGCAAACCCTGTCAACCAATGATCCTATCACGTAGAACATAGTGGAGGGGTAAGGAACTCCTCCCTCCCAAATCACCAGTCCTCGTATTTCACATTTATTCATTCACATTTGGCCCATGTAGGGAAAGGAAGGTACTACATCTCCATTAGATTAATTCTAAAAATACTGTACCACAACCAGACTAGGCACTGCAATAAGTAGGCATTTCTTTGTCCATGCATGTGCATGTATTCCTATCCTGAGTTTTCAGCCTAGAGACAGATATATACATATTATTAAAATATAACTATAATAAAAACTGCAGAAATTATTATTGCAATAGGAGTTGTAAAGAAAAAGACCAAAATCATTACATAGGTATAACATTTCACCAATATTTAATACTAGAAAGAAAGGAAGGTAGACCACGGTGGTACTGGTAGGAGAGGGAAAGCAGGTCCCAGAAGGGAGCTAGGAAGGCAGTAGCTGGAAGTTCATTGCTTGGGATCATTCAATCATTTGGCAATGTGGAAATCTATATTTTGATATGAAAATCTAACAAAACAATTACTTGAAAAAAATCATAAAGGGATGCCCCTCATGAACACAGACACAAATGATCTAAAGAAAATACTAATATATCAAATGTAACAATATAAAAACAAGACATTATGTCATGATCAAGATAAAAGACATCCTAGAAATACGAAATTAGTTTAACATGCAAAAAAATGTAACATATTATTTTTAAAAAACGAGAAAACTAAAAGAAACTTTAATGTGATTAAGAACTCTACAAAATAAAGAGACAAAATCAGAGCTAGTATTATGTTCCATAACATTGAACACCTTCTCCCCAAGATCAAAATAAGAAAAGGAGTTTTCCTCTCACCACTTCCCAACCCTAATGCAGATCTTAGTCAAGGCAAAAACATAAGTAAGAGATATACTGAAAAGAAATACAATTTTCCTCAGATTTCATGATTATAGACTTCTTTCAATTTTCTGCTTACTCAAACCACCAGAACCACTAAGTGAATTTATAGCAAGACCACATGATAAACTAACACAATAATTTATTTCTACATACTAAGCCAAGAATTGGAAAATTGAGACTCCAAGTATCACATCACCAAAAATCAGCAAGACCTATACACTAACATTTACTACACACTGCTATGAGAAATTAAAGACTCAAATAATTGGACAGATAAACCATCATCATGAATCATAAGCCTCGATTCTCCCAAATTAATCTATATTTAGTATAACACCAATATTTTAAAAAATTAATTCAACTCTAGAAACTGCTGTAATCTCCAAGACTGTCTTCCTATAAACCTACAAATTCAACTGACTACTTTGAACAGAAGGCAAAAAATTCAGCACAACCATGAGAACAAACGGCGTGGTGGCACAAGCCTTTAATTCCGGCACTGGGGAGGCTGGGGCAGGAGGATCGTTGTGAGTTCGAGACCAGCCTGGGCTGCACAGTGAATTCGAGGCCAGCCTGAACTGCATAGTGAGAGCCTGTCTCAAAAAATAGGGCTGGGGATTTAGCTCAGTGGCATAAGCACCTGCCTGGCAGGCGTGACGTTGTGATTTCTACCCCCGTACCACACACACACACACACACACACACAAAAGCCATGAGAACAAAGATGAAATAGAGCTACATGAATCACAAAATGAACGAAAGACGTGATTATCTCTTACTCATAGAAAAAAATTCACTAGCATTGATTTCTTTTCAACATTAAACTCCTATAAACATTTAAAATGTAACCTCACTTTATACAACTTTCAGGAAGAAAGGTTATAATATAAAACAAAGTTATTAGTGTGTATTAGTTTAATACACCTTGAAGATAATACACCTAAACCTGTACCTAAAATTACCTACATTACAAAGATCCATGCAAATGTTACTTAAAATTCAAAATTAAAATATTCAGTGGTAATTGTTAAAGCTAGATTTATCTCTTCTAACAGAAGACTAGTAAAGTAAGAAAAGATAGAAAACTTGAATTTATAATAAACCCCTTGTAACTGAAACAACTACAAATGTATCTGAAATCCAACAGCTGAGAGTGCATTTTTCAAAAATCAGTCTCACTAACCATTAAAGCACTTAGAAAACTTTTGGTTATTTAAAAATTTACAAGAACATTTCCATTATCCTCTGCTTTGATTCTAGAGTCACCTGTTATCCCAAACGGACAAGATAATTTAACTAATGAATCTACCATGTGTTAGGCAATGGAAACACAGCAATCAGTAGGACAAAAAGGTTCCTGGCATCATTGAAGTGCTTTTCAAAATAATGCAAACAAGTATACTATAAAGCATATAAGAATGATAACAAGCACAAAAAGGAAAGACAAAGCACAGCAGAGTGATGGGGAATATGATGATGGCAGGAAGATGGTTCCATTTTAAACAGGTGGTCAAAGAAGAAACACAAATTAGGACTTCCACATAACATATTTTATTGTCTTGACACTTAATGGGTTGCATTTGGGGGTCCTAAGAGCAGGAACACTAGGGCAGTAAGATAAACGGTGCATGTGGTTACCCTACTTTACCCAGAAGGTGGTATGTGAACCACATCTAGGAACAAAGTATTAGGGAAAATTAACAACCTCCTCCTTGAGAACTAATAATATGGACAAAAGAAAGACTAGGAAATGAAACATACACACCCACCGCATTATTCTGGTGAGTGAGGGAATTATGTTACCAATATTCAAAACAGAAAAGAGAAATAAGAGTTCATCACAGTACTTCTGTTAGGAGACCAGAAGAAAAAATCTGCTAAGACAGTAAGAATATAGCGGAAATCCAAAACTAATCATGCCTCCCATTAGGCTATTTTTAAAGAAAATGGTTTAAAATGATGTACAACTGTGGCTGATTTCTAGCTTTTATCCCAAGCCTGTGTCTCAGTCATTCTACATGCAAGTAAGAGCTAGAAAGAGAGCCGTAACTACTATTTGCTCTATTCTATCAGGCCACTATTCCATAAACATCAAATCTCTACCACACACTCAATGTGGAATTTTCTTCCTCCAAATACCTATTGGGCTAATACCTTCATTTCCTTCAGATCCTGGATTGGATGAACTGCATCTTTAGAATGCAGCTTACACCTAGGGATTCCACATATGACTGTCATCTGATTGCACCCTCACTGTAACATTTAGCCCTTTCTACCATACTAGTTAATATACTTAACTTTACCATTCACTATGTGCTCACACTAGAAGATTATCTCCATTAAGAACTAGTAATCTTAGTCTTTTACTGGTTAGCATCTGCCAAGTTCTGACAGCTGGCTGAGCACGTACCAAATATTCATTAAAAATCAGTTGGCTAACTGAATGAATGGTGTCCTAAGAAAAGTATCTGACAGCAGAAGGCATGATCCTCATTACCAATACACAAAATAAAACAATTCTATTATAATTTTATCATGCTTCCATTTGTGTGTGCGTACAACAATTAAGAACACAGGCACTCTCAGGAAGGGTGACATATGCCCATGATCCCAGAACTCAGGAGGCTGAAGCAGGAGGACGGTAAACTCATGGCCAGCCTGGACAACTCAGTAAGACTCTGTCTCAAAATAAAATTTATAAAGGGTTGGAGCCCTAAACTAAATGGGTGAAGGGGGTTGAGGAGATAGATGGGAATGGAATCAAATTCCCACTGTTCAGAAGCTGGCTCTAGGGTACAGCTCAGAAGCACAGCACCTGCCTGGCAAGAGTAAGGTCCTGAGTTCAATTTCCAGCACCCCCCACAAAAAAGTCTTATGAGTTAAGTAACCAACTGCCAAAATACTACTCTCTCAGTGACTCATTATCTCATCTGTAAAACTAGGATGCTAGTTAACTTCTATGTCAGAGGACTTCTGTGAGAACTAAATGAAGTAACATGTTTGTGTATATGTGTAATGCTCAGAACCTAGCATCTGCAGAATAAGTTTTAGCTGCTATTATTTAAAAAAAAAAATAAAGCATAGCTCTCTTAAAATGCCATCATTTGAAGCAGGGGGAAAAACTATGAAAAACAATGGGTGAAATATTCAAGTTAATCTATATGAAGTGACAATAGCTAAAAACCATTCCAAGTTCAAGCCCAACGTGGGCCACAAAGTAAGCTCAAGGCCAGCCTAAATTGCACAGCAAGACCCTTTCTCAAAAAGACAAGACAAAACAAAACAAAAACAATTTATTATACAAAAGACCCCCAAGTGCCTTAAGGATACCTTAAACATTTCAAAGTATTAACAAAAAAAAAAAAAAAAAAAAAAAAAAAAGTAGTTCTGTTCTACTATTTTTGGCCTGTCCTAGTAAGAATTCTGTCTTCATAAAATGGGACACTGTCATGTTTTTTTGAGGTTAATGTGACTGATATAATCAAATGCATAGTTTAGAATGTTCAACTACAGATAGAGAAATGCGTTTTCTTTGGATGTGAGCTTTTTTACTTTTTATCTACAAGCTGTAACTTTTATCCTTTAAGTAGCAGATTCAGCCAATTTCTACACCAGCATCTTTGTCCTTAACACAAAGACAAAAATTAATCAGCAGAAAAACAGGTCTTTTGTCTTCCTGTCCTGCTACAAGACAGTAAAATGAGCAGGGAGGCAGGAAGTTTAAATAGCTGTACTGGGCAATCACTGTGGAGGCATGTGCTCAGGTACAAAAAGAGGGAAGCAGAGATGGTTCTGCTTGAACCATCCCAGAGGTAGATCTTCATATAAAGAGACTGGCTTGCTCCAGTCTTATGAAGGAAACTAATTTTAACCCTTAACATGTCCTCCCATCTTCTGTGTATGAGAGCTCTGCTCCCTCTCATCCAGCACTATTCTCTACCAAAATGCTTATTTCAATGTAAAACAAATACACTCATTTTTCTGAAATCTGAAAACATACTTAAAGAATAAGTTCCTTTGACCAACTGCTTTGTAGTGAGCCAAAACATTACTATCTCTTTTCTAACAATGTTGACATTTATAAAGTTTTCAATAAAAAGAAATTCAGAAGCTAATTGTTTAATACCCCACTGCTGCTCCTGGGTTCCTCAATACTGGATCTAGCCTAGGCTTTGAAAGAGAAATGAGAAGGCTTTCTTGTTCATGAAGTTTTACATTATGCAAACAATATACATTGAAGGTTTACATTATGCAAACAAACCCTTATCACATCTAGGAAAAGAGCAGAAGTTTCAACAAGTACAAAAGTCTTTTACTGATTATGTTCATTATATTAAAATGGGCCTAACGAAGAAACTATAATCTTTAAAAGTTTTCTTATCGAAAGCTCCTTAAAATTTAAGAGCTTTGAATATCTGATTATGTAATGACAGGTGCCTTGTTCAGATACCATCACACGAAACAATTCTAATACTACATACTCTAAGTTTGAAAGCCTAAAAAATTGACAGATGACAAAAACTTGACCAGTGAAAACAAATTTAATATTAAAACTGCAGTTTGCTGCAAACACATCAATACTCTAGTAATACTAACTGTTTAACCTAAAAACTAAGCTCAATAAGCCTGCAGATATACTTTTAAAAGTACAGCTTTCTCCCCAGTCCAAGTTCCTTCTTTTACAATGCTGCCTAAGTGGATTAACATGATATTTAAATATACTTTAAATAAATATTTTATCAAATTCATTAAGGGGGTTATCTGCCTAAATATTCACTACTACTGTAAGGTAAATTTGGTTTGGACCATGCACTAATTACAGTGTTTCTAAATATCTTACAATGAAAATGCTGTATTTTTTGTTTTTTAGACAGGAATAAAAACCTAGCAGCATTGAAGTGGAAGCTATTTATTCACAGTACTCCTGACCCTTTGGGGATACATGTTCACTTTAATATGGAAGCTTCAAATTATTAAATGTGATCTTTATAGTGAGTAAAAGAAATCAATTTTTAAAATAAAATACATGTAACCCTTCTTCATATAAAGTTAAAATTAGTTATTTTAGTCTTTAAAAACTACCATAACACAGGATGGACAGAAATGTGTCGAGTAAAATAAAAACTAATTACAAAACTTTAAGAGGCATAGAACAGAGCACTGAAAGAGGCTTAACTCACTTAAAATGCATTTCCACAAAATATTTGTATTTACTATTTTAAAAGCTAATTGGTTTATGCAGCAGTTATAAATACATGCTGCATAGTTTTTGCTTTTCCTCAAACTGTAAATCTACTTGAATTCTGAATCTCCTATCTGCCTTTTTTATGCAAAAACATGCATTAAAATAAAATATAAATCAAACAGATTTTTAAGTTATTTATACCTTTAGCCCAACACATTGGAAATGGACTACAGCCGCTTTTCTCCATATAGATGGCACCTGCGGGTTTCAAGGCCTCTCGGCCCGCCAGTTCCAACAACATACACTCAATCCTATCAAGATCAAGCCAGAAGTCCGCACACAAAGTCCCAGTTCATTGCTCCGACAGCATTTGTTTCCATCCAAAGCAAGACTAAGCCTCCCCTGTGTGCTCCTTTTTTCAGAGCTTGAAGCAAAATCTGGGAGGTGTTCCTTCTGTAATATTTTCCAGCTGCTTGAAGGATGCCTCTCAGTGACCGAATCTTCTCATGCTTCCGCAATCTGAAACACAGACCATCCTGGCCAGATTAAGCTATGAACAGAATGAAACCAGATAGTACTGCGACCCCATGGGTCTGTGTTCCTAGATTCATTCAGGGAAAGACAGAGACAGGGAGAGGAGGGAGGGAGGAGGAAAAAGAGGCCAGTAGCCAGCACCTTATGAATATGCTAATGTTGCCCTTCCGTTCAATTCATTCAGCAGACTACTGTTTACAAAACTGACAGTGGATTCTAAAATTGAGTACGCTGCAAACTAAGTGTGACCCAAATCACAACTGAGGATGGCTCCTAAACCATTTCTGTTTTCAAAGCCATGTCTCTGGTACTTTACTAACCTAATTCTGACCTTAAGAGTTAACATAATCACCGCCTTGATGAAATAAAACAAATGTTGAAAAAAACAAAATCTTGATTAACATTAAAAATAAATCTGTAAAAAGAAAAGTCTATAGGAAGTCAAATATCTCTGAGGTAAAATATTTTCCTGATTGACATTTTTATAGTAAGTCTATATATTTATAAAACTATCTAGAAAACAAAAATAAATGTAGTAACCAAGTTCTTTAAAATTCATTTAACTATAATTCCAGTTACTCAGGAGGCTTAGGCAGGAGGGTCACAAATTCAAGATCAGCCTGGGCAATTTAGTGAGACCATATCTGAAAAAGGGTTGGGACTGTAGCTCACCTTACGAATATGCTAAAGTTATATTCACCTTATGAATATGCTTATGAATATGCTAAAGCAACCCTGGGTTAAATCCCTAGTACTACTACTACTTACTTACTTATTTATACATTCATTCATTCATTCATTCATTCATTTGCCCTAAGGGAATACTGAAGGATGAAAGATGTATGGTTTCCTTTTTAGCTTCAAAAGATAAATGAATAACAAACTTAATAGTGACAAAATAGACAGAAAAATGCCTTTATAATCTGCATCAGCAATTTTTTTAAATACAAAATTACTTATTTTTTCATTCAAACTAAGAAACAGTCATGGTCATGACAAAAATTTTGCTATTTAGAAACACCCTACTTTAGCATAGGATAAGACCTAAGTTCCTGATGCCTCATTAAGCATATATAATATACACTGATGTTCAATACAGTTCTAACTTCTCTAAAATATGGGTAATTTTGTCAGTCATACAATTCTATAAACTAAGCATAACTCAAGCACTTAACTATGCAAATGGCCAAGCTTTTATTATGAATTCAGTCAACTTCTAAAAATCAGAGCTAAACAAAGGCTGAGGAGAACAAGAGGAATGTTTGTTCCCAGGGATGCCTAGGACAGTGTGTTTCAGTTTTGTGCTACTCTTGATGGTAGCTTTGTCTCCAGGCTCTACTTTCAGGATCCTGGTAGCGCCCAGAGTTCCAGTGACCTCTGCTAGGCCCCACAGAAAACACATTATCATATCCAGTGTTAACTCTGACCCCACACAACACTAGGAAGAAAGGAGCATCTGAAAAACAAATGCAAGCAGGCTAGAAAAAAAATATCAGAAGAAACAAGCAAACAGAGGACTTAGAACCCAGGAAAACAACCCCAGCTTCTATCATTACTAAGCAGAGGCAAGACCCTAGATAGAGGTCTACTGTCACCATGGGAAGAAGCAAGCACATCCAGTAAGGACTCCAACTGCCTCACCCCATGAGAACAGCTTGGAATTTAACTGGAGTCATCCACTAAAGGCTGCACAAATAGTTCAAGCAAACTGTGAGTTTATCCTGCAATGCACAACTCTCAAAATTTAAGAAATAGGAGCCATCGATACCAGTCATTATTATATTCTATATACTAACTCTGACTACATCTAACTGTCACACCTTCTAAGCAGGATCAGTGCTACTCCATCTTCTCTAAAAAGGACAACACTAAGACTGATGACAAGGTAAGGTCCTAGGAAGATAAGAGTTCACACTCAGCCAAGAAGCCAAGTTCTTTACAACACGGCACCCCACCTCAGGAAGCAATTTTGAGCTGGACTGCATAGCTGCTGTGGGACCACCTAAACAGAAAAACAAGTGGAGGGGAGAAGAGGTTTGGAGGTTAGGCACTGGTAGTAACTGAATGAACATAGGCAAACCAGAGAGAAGGGACTACAGAGAAGTAGAAGAGGGATGGACCAAGTTTCTGACTTACATCAGTGAATGGAGGCTTTCTCTGCCACCCTTCCTACTAACTTATTATTTATTTCAGTATTCAAATATCCTCACTTCCTAATGTGGAAGCTCCTGGGGGTATAAAAAGATATAAAAAAGTATTAATTCCTACCAACCAGAGAGTAAGGTGATGGACAGTATGCACAGGGCTCACCTGAACTAAAGTAGCAGCTATGGAAACCTTAGGAATCAATACAGGCAGCTGGGAAGGGCAGAATCAAAGAGGATGAAGGTGATACTGCCAAAATAAAAAGGAGTAGCCTATACCTACTCTAAACTGGGTATATATAAAATGATTGCACTAAATCCCTAATAAAATCCCAAAGAAGTAGCTGAGTTGGATGTGGTGACACACACTTGTAATCTCAAGTTACTCAGGAGGCTGAGGCAGGAGCATTGAAAGTTCACGGTCAGTCTGTCTAGGCAACTCAGTGAGATCCTGTCAATAAAATAAAATAACATAAAATATCGTAAAGTAACATAAAATAGCATAACGTAACATAACATAGGAATGTAACTCAATGGTAGAGTACTTGACTAGCATGTGCAGGGCCCTGGGGGGGTTCAATCCTTCATACCAAAAGAAAAAAAATAAATAAAAAGAGTAGCTGTTTCTTTAAAGTTCAGAGAGGTCAAGCAACTTGCCTAAATACTAACATGGTGATATAATCCCTCTTATTTTTTTCTCATTAAGTATTAAAAGCAAAATTATGCTTTTAAATTCCTAGTCCAGTAACATTTTGAAAAGAGCAAAAACAGAACAGTCAAAGGCAACATAAGCAAAAATACTTAAATCTTCTATGTGTTTATTGTTAAGAAATTCTATATAGTACAGTGATACAAAAACCACTATTCATTTACAAAGTCCTGTGATGTCTGAAACAAACTCTTTTAGTATCTTCATAGCTAAAAATCAACTCTGTTAAGACCTATTTAACAAGTAAACCCTTAATTAAAATTTACAAGACAGACACTATGTGTTGAAACTCAAAACCTTAGTTCTTAGTCTCTCTTGACTGTTCTTGGGACTCTTATTTTAATGCAGTCCATGAGCAACAGCCATTATCCTGACCTTCAGAATACAGCTACCATGATGTATTTCTCACTCTATCTACCACCTTTATCCTAGTCCAGGCTGTTATTGGATTACATCTACAAGCCTCTGACCTGCTCTCTCTATTTTCATCCTCAATCCAGCAGCTGCACTGACCCTTTCCTAACAGCAGCCATACCATTTCACTCCTCTGCTCAAAATGCATGAACAATTCCCCAACTTGCCCAGAATAGGGACAAACTCAGCATGGTCTACAAGGCCCTGTAAGACTACCCTTGCCCTACAGCCCTTATCAGCCTTATTTCCCCACATCTTGTTTCCTTTGCTTAGACCACCACACTGGTGCCCGTGTCACTGTGCCCACCTCAAAGCCTCTGTATTGCTTGTCCTTCCATATGAGACACTTTCGTCCCCAGTTGTCCTGGCTTGCACTGTTCCCCCTATAAAGTCTTTGCTCAAATGTAACTACTCGATGGGGTCTTTCCTGATCACTCTCTAACACTGCGTGTGGCTTCTCCTCTTCATTTTTTCTTCCTGGGATTTATTTACAAAGTACATTATGTTTCTCTTCTGGCTGCCTCCATTACTTTGCAAGTTTGTGACAGGAGTGAATATCATATTTAGGGCCTTACCAAATGAGGTTATGTGGCCCCTTCCTATCACCTCTAGGTAATGAGAAGACAGCAAAAAGATTTCTGTTTTGCTTCCCAGGCCATGGCCACAGAGAAGGGAAGCAGATGCTCTGAATGTCACTGACAGGATGAATTGCCTCCATCCTGGCTACTACTTTACCTCCACAACCCAGTACAGAATATAGGCTTGACAGATACTAAATGAGTAAGTCCATTAAACATTACAAAACCCTTCCTTTTTCAAGAATATGAGACTGGAGAAGAAAAATCAACATAAAATATAAGAAAATCATATGCATTTCCTCTGCCCATCCTACATAAAAAAATAAATCACACAACTGCAGTACTCTGACACTTCCATTAAAATTTTCACTGCAAATTTCAGTAAGAGCAAAAATGAAAACAGAATGAAATTAAATGAAAATCTTTCAGCTAACAAATAATGCTGTGATCAAGAGCATCAAGCAGAAAGGTCAACTCCAAACCTTCATATGTTACATACCATTTTGTCCAACTTGGCTTATCTTTAGAAACCTGGTCTTACATGAGAAAGTCTCTGCAAATGAACTATTAGGAAATGAACTGCTAACCAGGTGTAGTACTCTGTACTGTGATCCCAGTACTCCGAGAGGCTGAGGAAGGAGGACTGGGAGTTCAAACCCAGCATGGGCAACTTACTGAGATCCTATCTCAAAATGAATGAATGAACGATTGAAGAGGGCTGGGATGTAGTTCAGTGCAAAACCCCTTGAGCATTCACTTTAAAAAAAAAAAAAAAAAGAGGAAGCTGGGGGCGTGGTGGCACACACCTTTAATCCCAGCACTCGGGATGCTGAGGTAGGTGGAGTGTTGTGAGTTTGAGGCCGGCTTGGGCTACTACGTGAGCAAGGCCGGCCCGAACTACACAGGGCAACCCTGCCTCGAAAAAAATAAGGCTGGGAGTTTGGCTCAGTGGCTTAAGTGCCTGCCTAGCAGGTGCAAGGCTGTGAGTTCAATCCCCAGTACCGAGGGGAAAAAAAGGGGAAAAAATGAATTATTTTATATTTTTATATATTAAATATATTTTATATTTTTAATATATTAAAACTGATTTTTATATTTTTCACATAGTTGTTATGGTTTCATTTGCCTTAATTCCAAACATGAAAGGACTTTCTTTTTTTCCTTTTTTTTTGCTACTAGGGATGGAATTCACAACCTCACACTTACCAGGCAATAGGACTATTTCTTAGAAAGGTATAGCACTGATAAACATTTTTATGTTAGACGACAGATAGAATGTAAGAGAAAAATATAGTTCATTATACTACACATGTATACTAAGTTTTTCTTCTCTTATCCTTCCCATGTTCCCATTAATCAGGAGTCACATGCTAACTTTCAAATGTTAAGTATCCTATACTAAGTATATTACTTCCATTAAAATTATCATCATTTCTGTGAATGCACCTGTTTCCATTATGATTTTCAAGAAAATTTTAGTTGACTTATGGCTTCATAAAGATTATTAAAGAAGTATTAGTTGTAATAAAGGATATAATCACTTTCTGAAAACAAACAGACAATAGGTCCCACAATACAACTAACTGCCACAGGCACAGTATTGTTAACTGTTCACTTTCTTTGCAGAGTTTGCTAACAATTACTGTACCTCCCTTCCATTAATGCTTCAGGAAGTCTGGGGAGGCTGAGGAAGGCACCATAAATGGAAGACTGCAAAGGAGCCCCAGGTCTACCTGTGAGACAAAGAAAGAATTGTTTCACCAGCTTGAACCTCAGCTTTTGTATCTGTAAAACAAGGACAATGAAGATGCCTATCACAGAGTTCTGTATGTGGGCTTATGAAAGAGCACAATAGCAACACTAATGATAATGAGATCATCATGATAATGCTGAAAATAAGCTAGTGCTGTTTATGTGCCAAACCTTGATCCAAGTATTTCACAGCCAATCCCAGGAGGCTGATACTCTTACCCCTACTTTATAGATGAAGAAAACTGAAACACAAAGACGCTAGGTCACAGGGTCACACAGTTTAGACAGCAAACCTGGGTATCAAATCCAGGTAGTCTGGCTTTAGAACTGCATTCTTCACCCTTTGCTGCTGTGCTTTATGTCTATTTTCTCAACAATGTAAATGGTGTTACAATCCACATATGACATGTAGAAAACTGAAAAACAGAGTAAGTAGCATACCTAACACCACAACTAACTGCTCAGTGGCAAAGCTGGAATACAAATCAGATACTTGGACAACAAGCAGATCACACAGAAACCGCCACCTATAACATCACCTACCTCCAGAAGTTGCAAAGGCTTCCAGAGAATAATCAGAAAAAAGGCCCCACTTGGCCTGCCAAAAGATGAATGGACCATAGTGAGGACCAAAAAGGAACAAAGAAAAGAAACACAAAGACTATGAGCTGTTCTCATTTCCTCCAGTACCCTAGTTCACAAACCTTGAGCTCATGAGATAGTCCTCTAGGCTTAGTAATCCTGATATGGAACAATTCAGATAAAAGCCTGGGCAGAGCACATGCTAGACAGGCAGGTGATACTTGAGGCATGCATCAAAATCACTGGGAAATAAATATAAACCACTCTACTAAGCAACATTGACATACACTGTTATAAAACAGATGGGAAAGTACAACTCTTACCAAGAAAATCTTATTATTATTTCTGTTCACTGGTTAAGATAATGGTTACCTTAAAAATGCTTATTTTCAAGTACTTCCAAAAATGAATCTTTAAAAAAAAACAACAACACTCTGAATTTATATTAACCTACACAATATTAAACTAGATACTTCCAAGCCAGGAGTGGTGGCACACACCTTTAATCCCAGCACTTGGGAGGCTGAGGTAGGAGGAGCGTTGTGAGTTCGAGGCCGGCCTGGCCCGGAGTTTGGCTCAGTGGCCTAAGCGTCTGTCTGGCAGGTGTGAGGTTGTGAGTTCAATCCCCGGTGCCACAAAAAAAAAAAAAAAAAAAAAAAAAACTAGATACTTCCACAAATAATGACTACTTCTTATTTTTGTTTTATGCCATACAGGAGATCAGAGCTAAATTTCAGAGGTGGAAATGACTGGAAAGTTTATTTTTATCAATTTTTTTAAAAGCTCCTGGATTCGGTAAGAAAACTGCTACACTATCTTTTCAAATATAGTGGTACAGGCATGACCACCTAACATAGGACACGAAACTCACTGAGATTTCAACCTATCCATGTATAATATAAAAGTGTTTTTCAGCCATGGTGGTACACACACATCTATAACCCCAGCACTTTGACAGGCTAACGAATGAGGATCAAAAGTTCAAGCTCAGCTTGGGTAACTTAAGAGACTCTTGTCTGAAAAATAAAGTGCTGGTGATATAGCTCAGTGCAAAGACCCTGGGTTCAATCCCTAGTAATGTAAAAAACAACTTGGGGCGGGGGGTATACTAACCATAACTCAAATAACAAAAGGCAATCAGAGTAGCTATTTGTTAACTAACGCTTCAAACAAGTTTAGGACTTCAATTGTATTAAATATGCATACATATATACATGCAACTTATGTAATTATCTCATCACCATGTTTTCTTTAATACTATGAATCCAATTTATTCACAATTTGATTGCTCACCTTATTTACCAAATAACAGGGATCTGCACCATTCCAAGTTAGGAAACAAAAGCACTGAAAATCCCCAAAAGACTGGCAAGGCTGGAAATCAGGCTTTGTAGGAAAAAAAAAGTGTGATAGTGTCCGGTGTTGGGAGGGCCCCTTCTGGCAGCCTCAGCAATAAAGAGTTAAAAAAAAATCAGTAATATACATATTGAACTATCCCTGCTTATGCTTGAAAAGGCAAGCCATTTCTACAGTCTAGACTCCATAATCTGTTTTCAAGACACATCAGCACCAAACTTTACCCTCGGCAAATCCCAAGCACCAGGCACGTAACACAGCTCCTCTTCTTCCAAACGCAGCTACAGAGTGGTTGGCTTTCTTTGTTATTTTCCCTTTTCTGTTTCTCTATTTTCTTTCCCTTCTGTTTCTGCTACTATCAACAGATACTACTCCAGCTTACCAAAAAAATTATGAAGCCATTTGTCCAAGTCTACCTAAAGTTTGTATCATTTAAGTGTTACAATCAATCTCACATCTATTAAGATGACTACTATTAGCTGGGCCTGGTGGCGCACGCCTTTAATCCCAGCCTTTAATCCCAGCACTCAGGAGGCTGAGGAGGGAGGAGCGTTGTGAGTTCGTGGGCGGCTTGGGCTTCAATGAGAGCGCAAGGTTGGCCTGAGCTACACAGTGCGACGCTGCCTCAAAAAAAACCAGGGCCAGGAGTTTGGCTCAGTGACTTAAGCGCCTGAGAGGTGTGAAGCTGTGAGTTCAATCCCTGGTGCCGAAAAAAAGAAAAAAAAAAAAAGATGACTACTATTTAAAATAATACTAAACGTTGACAAGGATGTAAAGAAATTAGAATTTTTGAGCACTCTTGCTGGGCATGTAAAATGGTATACTACAAAGGTTCCTCAAAAAAATTAAAACAGAGTCAAGGGTGGTGATGCACGCCTTTAATCCCAGCACTCAGGAGGCTGAGGCAGGAGGATCACTGTGAGTTTGAGACCAGTCTGGATTACAAAGTGAGTTCAAGGCCGACCTGAACTGCATAGTGAGACCCTGTCTCAAAAAATAGGGCCAGGGATTTAGCTCAGTGGCGTAAGCGCCTGTCTGGCAGGTGCAAGGTTGCGAGTTTGATTCCCTGTACCTAAATAAATAAATAAATAAATAAATCAAACTACCACGTGCCCTATTAATCAATTTCTGAGTATACATCTGAAAAAAACTGAAAACAGGTCTGGAAAAGTTGTTTGCACATCTGTGTTCACAACAGCCAAAAAAAGAGAAGCAATTAAAGTATGGTGATGAAAACATAAAATGTGGTGTACACATACAATGGAGTATTACTCAGCTTTAGAAAGTGAATTCTAACACATGCCATGTATAGGTGAACCTTGAGGGTATACTGATAAGTGAAATAAGCCTTTCACAAAAAGACAAATACCAAGTTGTGGGTGGGGAAGAGAAAGAAGAAGCCAACCCGCCCTTCTGTGAAACAGCCAGCAAGCAGGCTGGGAGACTAGACGCCCACCTCCTCATCACCACCACCACTGCTGCTGCTCCACTGCCCCACCCCAGACAATGCTGATTGGGAGGAACACAGTCTGGAATGATAGCAACTGAGGAATAAACAAAAACTTAATGCTTGTATTGTCTGACTGACTGACTTTGCAGGCCTAAAGCCTGAAGTCTGAACAAATATTTTAGAGGATAACAATATGCAATATAGCAACCATGGGGGATTTCCTTCTGTCTTCTTTTTGAAATCTAATATTGTTCTCACTGTTTTGTTTTGTTGTTTTATTGTTTTGTTTTATTCTCTCCAAAGAGAATGACAAATATCATATTATTCTATTTACATGAGGTATCTAACAAAAACAAATTCATAGGCACCAAAAGTAGAATGTTGGTTAGTACTGGATAGAATGAGGGGAAAATGAAAAAGAGTATTTTAATAGACAAAGAATTTCAGATTTTCAGATGAAAATTCTGAGATATGTTCACAAAAATATAAGGCACTTAACACTAGTAAACTGGGCATTTAAAAATTAGTAAATTTTTAGTTTGCACTTTTTCTACTTATTTTTATCACAATTTTAAAAATTTCACAAAATATTAAAGCCATATTATTTTTTATTAAAGTCATTTTAAACAAGTACATTTTATTTATATTTTATAATAAGCCTACGGGAATGATACAATGTCCTAATTTCATAGATAAGGGGGAAGGTTTTGTTGGGGCAAAATACCAAATTTATAGATATTTCATGATTAATTAGAGACTGACCAAGTTGCTGTTCTGCTGTCTGGTAAATTCAATTGACCCTGACAATGTCAGAACTATTGCCTATACCTTAAGACACCTTGGGCTTACCTGTGCTCATTCAGTCAAGTCTCTCTCTGGAACAACTCCTATATTATGGTAATGTCCTTAATCACTTTCATTCAGTTAAGTCTCTCTCTGGAACAATTCCTGTATTATGGTAATGCCCTCAAGTACAGTCATTCTGTAAGGGTCCCCTCCCCTGATAACCGGAATGTTTCTATTGTTTCAAGACCAGCCTGTCTGTCAATATATGATTCAATGTATATAACCAATCATGTATCATTTGATCACTTGTTTTGTACCTCCCACCGCTAATTTCTAAACTCCTTCGGGATTCAGGGCTGTTGCTAGGGAGGAATTATCCTGGCAGCTGTCCATTGGCATGAACTCCAACAGTCTGCTGGTATAAAGATTAAATACTGCCATCTTAAAAATGCACAAAGTCTTCCTTTTGGTTTGGTTTGGCTTGGCAAATTTTCCGCAACGTTTTGAGGGTTAGGAACAAGCCTAGAGAGGCAGGAACCATAACCAGTAACTGATTCAATAGTCAATGCAGGTCCAGCACTATGCCAGAGCCTCCATGTATATGGTTTTTATTCATTAGTTTGACTGTTTTGTCTCTTTGAGATAGGGTGTCACTATACAGTTCAGTCTGGCCTTAAACTCACTTTGCGGCCCAGTCTGGCCTCAAACTTGCAGTGATCCTCCTGCCTCAGCCTTCCAACTGCCAGGACTACAGGTGTGCACAACCATGCCCAGCATGTGTGGTTTTTAAACATTTAATCCCCTAATAAAGTTTGGAACAATTACTAATATCCCATTTCCAAGAAAGAAAAAAAACTGAAGCTTAGAAAGGTAAAGATCTCATGATACAATCAGACTTTGTGAAAGTAAAAAACCATGCAGAGAGCTCAAATCTTTTCATCTTTCTACCAATTTAAATTTGAAAAGCAGTTGAGTTCAAGTATTTCTTGAGTCCCAAGCTCAGTCATACATGAGATGTATGACCTTAGGCACTTTAAACCTCTCCATAACTTAGTTTTTTCATTAAACAAAATTAAAGCTGGTACCTATCTTTTGGGGCATAATGAGAATTAAATGCCACAATCAACATAAAGGGCTTAGAGAGTACCCACCCCAAACCTAATAAAGATGCCAGTCATTCTAAATGCACCGCTATTTATATTCTTTGTGCTTATACAACAGACTAGGCATTAGGGTCATCAAACCCAGCATAAGACAGCACAGCTCCTAAGGGGCTTACAGCTCACCAGAAGAAAAGACCTTAGGAGAGCTTCTCAAAGATTGGTCAAATAAACCTCCAATGAATCTCCTTTAAGGTTTAAGGTAGTTGAGGTTTAAATGGTTTATAGGTTTATTTGTAATAGAAGAAACTGGAAACAGCCTACAGGTTCAATAGAATGGGAAATGGATAAAGCTTAGATCACTGAAACAAGCATTAAACAGTGATGTTTTCTAAAAATTTGGCACTGGCATTGGAAAATGCTCATCAGTGAAAAAAGCAACATGAAATAAGAAAACAAGGCAACAACCAGTTCTACAATGCAAGGATTTTTAAGAAACATTTTTAAAATACATTTTTAAGTGATTTAAAGAAAGGATAATAGTGTGATGTATATGCACAAAGCAAAAAAAAACTACATCCACCTTTCCTCTTTTTTGTATATGCAAAGAACAACTGTAGGTCATTATATAGACAACTAGGAGCAGCAATTCTATCTGGCTAGAACCGGATAGAAATAAAATTGCTCAGTCTACTACAGTGGTGCTCCCCTATAATCCCAGCTACTCAGGAGAGTGAGGCAAAAAAGTTCAAATTTGAGGTTATTCTGGTCAATCTAGGTACCTCTGTGGCAGAGCACTTGTCAAGCAAGTGTGAGGCCCTGGGTTCATTCCTTAGTCCCCATCCCCATTCAGGCACAGTAGCTGAAACCTATAATCCCAGCTATTGTGGAGGCTGAAGCAAGAAGATCACCATTTGGAGGCTAGTATGGGCAACTGCAACTTAGTGAGACCCTGGTTTCAAAATAAAAAAGGGCTGGGAAAATAGCTCAGTGATACAAGTTCCTTGGGTTCTATATGCATACTGCCAGAACAAAAAACAGAATAAAACAGGGTTAAGAGGGTGAGATCTGAGTCAGTACATACCCATTTAAATTCTCTACCACGTATTTTTCTGTTCAAAATAATAAATGAACACAAAAAGCAACTGCATTAAAAGAATAGTAAATCCTCAATATGTAGAAATGAAACCATACCTTTGTAAACAATACACAGATCAAATAATAAATCAAAAATATTTAGAGCAGAATAACAATACCAAAATCTTTAGCCTGCACCTGAATGAGTAGTTGAAGGATAACTTCAAGAGTTTACATAATAAAATGGAAAACCATCAACTATCTATGTTTTTACTTAAAGGCAGAATTTTCACTTAAAGAAGGCAGAATTACTTAAAGAAAGTGCAAATTACCAAAGCAGTCACAAGTAAAAACTGAAAATGGGAACCATATTGTGCACTGGGGCATGGGGTAAAAGGAAAAATGAGTAATATTGGTCATGCCTTTATTTAAAATGTTGATATCTTGTTCATCATGAATTGCTTGCATTCATTTTCTTGCTTTAAATATACTGTACCAAACTATCACTTATATTTATTACTGAGACTTTTGGTTATGCCTCAGATTTTGTGTCCAAGACAAATGCCTCACGTAGTCCCAGTCCTGTCCAAGCACATCTATTTCAACATTACACTCTTCCTCACTGACCCCACTCTCCTCAATGCCATGACCCCCCCACACACATCCAAGGATATCGTCAAATGAGAGACATTTCTGTCTAAAGCAAGTTAAATACAATCACTCAATTTAAAAGTTCCATTCTAGAACAATAAAAATATTTAATGTTTATTTTTTTCAAGGATCAGAACACTTCGGTAACTAAAGTTGTCCAAATCTTACCTACTTTACTTGAAACAATTACAATGCATTTTTCAACAGTAGACCAATGAACTCCTAAATTCATGTCTGAACTCACAAGCTACAAAAATTCACTTGCACAATCAGTGCTTAATTACATGTATCTGCACTTCCTATGATACACGAGAAATCATACATTTATTCTTTTGTGTCTTGTCCAAGAATCCCAACTAATAATAGCAGCAAAGATTCAACTCTAACGGCCACACTAAACCTCATCAGGATCCAACGAATAAATAACAACAAAGAAGAATTAGTAAATGACTCACTTTTTAAGAGTTCTCTTTCCTCCACACTCCCACTCCTTTTTAACCAACAATTCATCACTAGTAACTGTAATGAAAAATACTTGATTTCTGAATCTAAGATAGGTGGAACAGAAAACAGAACAGTATTTCCTCCACAAAAATCAGAAAAATGAATAAAATACAAAAGTCATCTAGAAGATAGCTGAACATTGCTAAGACAGTGAAAATAGGAGGTACTAAAATTTCAGAGGATGAAGAACCACAAAATCTTTTATCTTTTGCAGCTACTTTTATCTGTGGTATTTTATTTGCTAATTCTAGGAACAAGGAGGAGGCTGAGAATCTGGACTCCATATTTACAAAAAATTGCTGCCAAAGGACAAAAAAAATTGGTAAAGATTTTGGCAAACTAAATCCCAAAAATGAAAGTACAATATTTATTACCAAATATTACTTGGCAATAAAAAGGAAGTGTGAACACCTTAAAAACATTATGGTAAGTGCTAAGAAGCCAGACACAAAAGTCCAAATGAAATGGTCCCAAACAGGCAATCTATAATAAGACAGAAAGTAGGTTAGTGGTTTCTCTCAGCTGGGGCTTTGAGTAATGGAGAGTGACTGCTGGTGGATATAGTTGCTTTCTGTAGTGAGAGAAAGGTTCCAGAATCGATGTTGATAACTGTATATTTGAAGAAGATGAATTATATGATATGTGATTTATATCCCAGTTAAAAAAATAAATCTAAATCTGGTCTGGGGCTGTCTCTCAGTGGCAAGAATCCTGGATTTGATTCCCATCATCATCATCAACAACGACAAAAGAATAAACTTCAAAAACCTAAAAGCAAAGACTCTAAAAAACAATGAGTGGAGATTTTCAACAGTTTTGTAAAGATTAAAGTTCCAGACAAAAGTAATAAAACATAATAAATATAAAGTAAACAAATTACAGCTAAAGGAAAAATATATATAAATATAAATACACATATACTGTATATACTAGAAAAATCAACCAAGAAAAAGATAATTCCTAAAGGAACTGTAAATACTACAAAGATAAATTACAAACCTAACGGTTTTTTTTTTGCTCCAATCTTATTTAAAGTCATAAGAAGCTTGGTCCGGGGATCTAGCTCAGTAGCATAAGCGCCTGCCTGGCATGCACGAGGTTGTGAGTTTGGTCCCCGGTACCAAAATAAAATAAAATAAAATCATAAGAAGCTTGCCGGGTGTGGTGGTATATGACTGTAATCCCAGCACTCTGGAGACTGAGTCAAGAAGATCACTGTAAATTAAAGGCCAGTCTGGACTACACAGTGAGTTCAAGGCCACCCTGAACTGCATAGCAAGACCCTGGCTCAAAAAACAAACAAAAGTGCAAGAAGCAGAAAACATAGCCTAAAGCCTAATCTTCAGGCAGGTTTTCCCAAATCAGTAAACAGCAATGGCACACTTCTAGCTACTACTGAAAACCCCCTGGCATCATCCTAGATTCCTTTCTTTTAGATCCCTACATCCACTTCATAAACAAATCATGTTAGTCGTAACTCCAACACATCTGGAATCTACAGGTCACCAAGTGCACTGCCACCACTCTGGTGGAACACCTCACCATTTCCCTTCCTGAACAGCAAGGGCAACTGCCTTACTCTTCTACTTTACCACACCATACCTCTGCCCTTTCAGAACTCAACCACAAGGACAAGCTTGGGACAACTGAGGCATTCCTCTGCACAACTTCCTCTAATGGCTCCCATCTCAGAACAATGGCCCAAACCTTGTAACATCCCTAAATCCCCTAAGAACTCTGGAACCATCCATGGGAAAGAAAATGCTCCAATTTCCCTCTACACGGGCTCCAAGTTTTAAACACAGCATTTATCATGCCTGATGTTGCAAAGTCGGCTACAATACTGGTGAAATTTTCTAACCATCTGTTATATACTTGTCTTTTCTGCATGTAAAGTTCACTTCTAAAAACAACTCTGTCTCCAGCAAAATGTTTCCTCTTCTGCCAATCCTCTTACTGATTTTTTGATAATTACTTGCATCGCCACTCCCAGTCAAATACTGAAAGACAGTAAGGCTGTCCTTGGAAAAAATTTCATCAACAGTAATTACTCTTTCCTGTAACGTTCAATTTCGACCTGACTCTCCAATACCCAAACTGTGTGCCAGCAGAGGCACTGTTCTTAGCTCAGCACCAGTGCTCTCAGCAAACACAGGATCTTAAAAGAGACAAGAATCTGGAACACAGAATCTTGCAAGCATCTGGACATCTAAAGACACATAAACACATTCACACCAGATGCCCCAAGTACTTTGTTCATTGAGGCATGAAACATTCAGAGAACTTCTTCTCACCTTAATGTCCCTTGCCTTCTTTCAAGCCCTATTTTTAAAAAGTCCACTTCTCTCTGCTCCCTACAGATGGCCTTTTTGCCATCTGTCTGCGTGTACCCAAGCACAATGAATTCCATGCCATGTTGCCTTTACACAAACCTGGTGGTCTTGGGTAGTTTCTGCCATTCCTTACACTTCCAAAGTCACAGTACTGGACTGTAGCTAGGGCTTAGTGGTACAGAACTTGCCCAGCATGCCTAAGGTCCTGGGTTCAATTCCCAGCACTCTAACAGACAGGGAAACTGATAAACACAGTGCTTAGTATGTTCAACATTTAAAATAAATTACTTGTAATACTGAACATCTTTGAAACCTAAAGTTAAGAAAATTTTATTCAAATGGAGTTTCTCAGCTTCTACTGTGACCTTCAACAAACTGGCCTCATCTCCTTAAGTACTATCTGTTGAAAGGGCATATCATACATACAAGGAATTTTCTTTCTCTAAGAGTAAAAATATGTACATAAGTGGACTATGTTGTCCAGGGTGGCCTCAAACTCCTGGGCTCATGTGATCCTTCCAAATACCTGGGACTAAGGTAAAAGACTTAAAGAAAACCTGCAGCTTCAGAATACAAGCCCTTTCAGGCCACACTGTAAACCTGTAATCCCAACACTCAGGAGGTTGAGGCAAGAGGATCACTGCAAGGCCAGCCAGGGCTACAAAGTGAGTTCAAGGCCAGCCTGAACTCCATAGTGAAGCCTTGTCTCAAAAAGACAAAAAACAAAAAACAAAAAAAAACCATAAGCCCAGTTTACCTATTTTTTTCCTCCTCTCAAATCTGCAAACCTGGGCAAGTCCCTTTCAACTGCAAATGGATCTATTCATTCCCTTTGCACCTGCAAACTGCCCTTTTCCTCCAGCCCAGAAACCAGTTGCAGCAGAGACAGCATGTCTAACACCGCATCTCCACTTCAAACCCTCATGGATGGCTTGCACAACAACCTGGCAGACAGACAACACATCTGAGATCACCCACACTTAATATAGTCTTTAAATGTGTGCCCTAATCTGGCATGTAAGGCATGCCTCATTTCTCTGAGCACTCACACTCTGCAGTTGAGTGTGTCCTACATCTTCCTCGAATAAATCTTTCTCACGTCTCTTTTTACTGACACATCCAGAAAATTCTTTTTCTATGATGGAAGTCAGTGAAACTGCATACTTTTTTCAGTCTCGGGAATCCACAGACACAGCCCATGACAGGACTTATAGCACGCACAACCGCATCCTGCTCAAATTCATTTTCCTAGTGTGAAGAAGAATCATTACAATTACAGTGTAAAAAAATTAACATATTCTCATAAATCAGTAACCAATCATAAATTAAAGAAATATCATAACAATTGTTATTGTTGTTGTTTAGGTCTCCCTCTGTAATTCAAGTTGGTCTTGAACTCACTGTGTAGCCCACGCTGGCTTCACACTCATGGCAATCCTCCTGCCTTAGCCTCTTGAGTGCTGGGATTATGGTTGTGGCTTAGTAATATCCAGTTAATTGCAGGGAAGGGCCCACAACTGTTAATTATGTATAGCCAACCAGAATTATGAGACCAATAAAGAGACAAGTAGAAATAGTTTTTAAGCAAACACAAATGTTTACTTGATATTTGTTATACAAAAAGTCCCTAAACAACAGAACCAAAACAGGAAGGAAAAAAAGAAAAAAAAAAAAAAAAACAGCTTTCCACCCAGAAAATGTTTCAGAATACTGTTTTGAGGCATATATTTCACATTAACATTCAAGAAATCAAGAACTGTGATAACAGTTCACCAAAGGCAGAGCTGATGAATAAAATATGCATGCCTCATTATAATATATCCTGATGGATTCTTAAAGAGGAACAAATACCTAGGTTAAGATACATCCTTGGCTCTCTGAAACTGTCCACTACAGACAAGCCTCTCAGAAGCAATCTACCTCACCTGTGTACACAGGGGATCACAGGATGACTATTAGGATGGGCTCAAAGCTGAAAACCAGCTCCAACCTGGCTTCCAAAGCCTTAAACCTGAGACTCTTATTAAAGCCAAAAACTGAAAGGTTTTTCTTTTTTTTTAATTTTCAGTATGTCTTTCTACCAGGCTAGATTCAAATCTTTTTTTTTTTTTTAACTAAGAATCAATTGTAGGAAAGCTAGAAGCTAGGTTGATGAGTACGGTAATTTTTATACACCTGTATCACCACCTGAAGCGGTCAAGAGAAAAGAAATAAGCAGAGATAAAGAACATCATCTTAAATTCTTAGCAATGTACTGAGTACTCAGTCTACATGTGGGTCAAAAGTAAAACAAGGGACAGAAGACCATCACCTAAAAAGACTTCAACTAAAAACAAAAGAACAACTTATGCAGCATTTTTATCTGGGATACTAATGTGGTAGCTTTCCTGCCTCACTGCATCTATCCAATGCTGCTATAATTCTGCAAGTACATCTTTAGCTGATCTGAGAGAGAGCAAATCTTGATCTACCTGAAGAAGAATCTGCAACTAACTTTCAAACAAAACTTTTTACACCTACAAAAGCATAAATAAATAAATAAATAAATAAATAGCTAGCTAGCAAACACTGATCTTTCTGAGGCAGGATCTCACTGTACCGTTCAGGCTGACCTTAAACTCAGAGTGATCCTCCTGCCTCCGTCTCCTGAGTGCTGGGATTACAGACATGTGCCACTACACCCAGCCTCTAACAGCAAATTTTTTGTAAGGACTTCAGAATGTGTGGCAGCACACAAATCTACAGCAGACCTCTGGGCACTATGCTTTTAAGAATGGCAAGATTCTAAGTTGAAACACTATAAACCTTCAAAGTAAGTCCCATAACAGTTTCAATTCTGAAAGTTACCTTACCTTTATTAGTAGCTCATTAATCCAGAGGACAGCCTAAGCAACTTTTTTTTTTTTTAATTTCATGGAAAAACAACCTTTCGGGACAAAAAAAAATCTTCCAGTTAAATAAAGCTATCATAGTGAATAATACTCTTTGTGATGTGATCTTTCCAAGCACCTTATAGCTAACAGAGTATTTCATTCAAAGACAAGAAAACTAAGTATCAAAACCATTTAAAGAGAATATCCACAACTAAAAACATTCAGATTCTAATCTTACGAAAAAACAACACAAGGATTATAAAACACAGCACAGTAGGTCCATAAGAGCACTTACGTTTCATTTGCACATTTTTAGAAATATCTTCTTTTAAAAATGAACGTTAGGGGCAAGAAATTGCAAAAATACTCAAAGGTATCTCTCCCCCAACTCCTCTCTCTGTCTCTCTACTATATTCCTTTGGACAGTTTCATTATGTAGCTTAGGCTGCTCTTGAACTCACTATATAACACAGGCTGGCCCTGAACTTGCAGCAACCTTCCTGCCTCAACCTTCCAAGTGCTGGATACTAGCATGCACACCATGCCCGGTTCTGTAACTGTACACTTTCTAGGGAAACAATTACTTAGTTCAGCTGTGATTTTGCTGAAAACAAAGTCATAACATGAACATCTCTACTTACAAAGCATTTAAATTAAATGAGAGAATATTTTCATGCCACATATATCTTCATATGTATTTATTGGTTATGCAGTAATTACAAGTGGCTTAAAGCACACCCCTTTAATTTATAATTGGGAATTACTGCTTAAGGACCACCTTTTGAGTACAGAAATTTCCTGATGTGTACTTTCCAAATGTTTTATGGAAATCAAACACTATCTTTAAAAGATATAAATCTGAATTAATTTAACAATAATAATAAAAACAAAACAACACAACTGCCTGCAGGATTTCAAATAAAATGTGGATACATATTCTTAGTCCCATTGTTACAGGAAAACTGAGTTAGACAAAATATTATAGACAGTCAGACAGGGCTAGGCCCTCAAAGGAACCAGTGCAGAAGTTCAGATACCTTGTAAGCTCTGAAGAGACAGACACCTCCTGCTGTGGGCCAGATATCAAGACAAAAGACAGAACAAGTGCACCCATATCCTAAGGATTGATATTCTAAATAGTTCTCTATCACCCTAAGGAAGTTAGGAGTCAGCATTCCAACCCCCTACAGAAAGGGTCACTACTGTTAAGCATCCCCACTTACTACGTGACTCCTTTCCTCATTTGTCCTTGATTTAATCAATTTTACCTGGGCCATTAGTCTTATTGGTTAACCATGGTTATGTCCCACCTTATGCCCGCCTGCCTTGCAAATTCCCAGTTTTCCCCATCATGATTTTATTCTATAAAAGTCCCTAAAAATGACAGAGTCCCTGGCAACCCGCTCGGGCCCCATTCTGTCCCTCAGACAGAAGTTTTCTTTCCCTCAATAAACATATCCTGCTCTTACCCTCCGTTGTTCCTAAAATTCATTCTTCGATTTTTAGAGAACACGAACTTGCGTCAGACATATAGTAGGTTGGGAGTTTCATTCCCCCATATCATTTGGAGGTCTGGGATCAATTTTCCTATATCACCATTAGTATATTGCATCTTTCTAGATGTAATCACAAAGGCACAATCTATATTTACTATATATTAATACCATCTTTCCACAGAACTCAACTGGAAATATTTCTTCTACAGAAAATTATTTCATACAATCTAGTCCTAAACATTCTCCAACTCAGTAACCTCTACCTAATTCTAACAATTACTATCTAAGACAATATGACCTCCTCAAGTGTGTACCCAACCACAATCTAAGGAAAATCCAAGGTGACTTCCTTTGCCCCATCCCCATGCAGTGAGACATGACGAACACTGTTAACAAACCTACCAGCTCCAGCTAAGGAAATATGTCTGCCCTGCCATTTAAGTAAATTCATGGCAGCAGCTATAACATGCCCTCACAAATAGTCATCATGATTACTGTGTGAATCCCATGCAAACATTTGATATGCTTTATTTATGCTTCTTCTCAGTAGAAGCCAGTTAGGAACTGACTCCAATTTCACCACCAGAGTACTGTTTCTGCATAGAAAGTCACACACTGCTTTCCTCCCCTTCTTCCACATCCTTCCAGAATAAAAGTACAGTAGGGAAAGGGATGGACTAGTGGCCAACAGGGAGGACACATCTTTAACAGTCTTTCACATGCATACACCTTTTACAGAAAAGTACCTTTATTGCCTAATAAATAAAAGTACACCCTAACCTTTATGCTAAAAATGTAAAGCTAGGGCTGGGGATTTAGCTCCAGCAGTATAGGCGCCTCCCTAGCAAGCATGAGGTTGTGAGTTCAATTCTCAGTACCAAAATATAAAAAATAAAAACAGAAATGTAAAGCTAGACGCAAAAGAACTGGAATTTTATATCTTTTTAAGCCATTTATATTCTCACTAAGTCAAAAATTTTTAAGAAATGCTGCATAAAACTTAAAATAAAAGTAAGTATATAACAGTAACCACAGTTTTTCAAATGTAACACTACTACTGATTTATGAATTATACAGTAAGATTTAGCTTTATCTATACTCCAGCTACAACTACAATACTGACCAAGTCTCATAGCTAGCATTAATATAAGCAGTACAGTTTTACCACATTATTTTCCAGAAAGTTCAGAAATAGCATAGAGTTTGCCTTCAAAAAACAAACTGATCCAAGGATATCCATTTCAGTCATAAATAAGTGAGGGGTACAAGAAAACGCCCTCGCACAATAAACAACTAGACTAATGGGCAAAATACACAGAACCATTTTTTCTTTTCTTCCAGATCTTGAGACAACGGGTCATGCAGAACTGTGATGTCATAAAGAAAACAGCCAAAGGAGCCCTATCAGCTCCCAACTGTGTGGTAGCAGTATGACACAAGAGTCTCAGTAGGAGAACAAGTGAAATTCTGAATTTTTAGAATCTTAAGGGAGCTAAACTTTGTATGACACTAAGTGTGAGATTTTAAAAAGTTACACAGAAAGTTAAGTTTCAGAAATCTGCAGGAGTCAGAAGATAACTGAACATTTTTAGTGTGCTCAGAGATAAAAGTAATGTAGAGCTTAGAACCAACAAAAATTTCCTTCAAAAGAAAAGTTTATGAAGAGAAGACTAAACTAAGATGTCATGGACTCAATGAAATATTACACAGCAATAAAAGATAACAAGTTACATGTATACAAAATAGCACAGACAACACTGTTAGTTGTCTCTATCATACTGACACAAAATGCTACAACAGTAAAACTGACCTGAGGTAGAAAAGAAAACAGTTCCTATTTAGGCTGCTGTTGAAAATAAGCATGAAGGAACTGTCTAGGGAAATGATGATGTTCAATACTTTGACAATTGCTTGGATTAACAGGATACAAACATTTGTCACAATTTAGTGAATTTACTTATGAGTTTTTGTGTATCTAGCACTGTCAATTCTATATTAAGAGGAAAAACAACACAGGAGTGTACTCGTAATAATATGTATGGCAAAGAACTTAGGGTGAAGTAAACAGGTTACCTTGAAACGCACCACTAAAAAGAAGATAGATTACTGTATAAAGCGATGCTGAATAAAATGGATGTACACATGTTAAGAACAGTGAAATATAAGTAGAATCTAGAGGATGGTTCTATGGCTGTTAAGTAAAAATTTTTGCAATTTTGCTGTTATTTAATTGCGGGGTAGGGGGATGTCCTAGACCCAGTTCTGCATCTTTTCCACATATGAGAAAGGGTTTTCAACATAAAAATTTCAAAAGCAAGGTGGAGGGGGGCAAGTACACAGAAAACTGGAAAGAATACCAGAAGGGCTCTTAGAGAAAGCATCTGAAGGCTGGCAATAGGTCACACACCTATAATTTCAGCAGTAACGGAGACTGAGACAGAGACGATCATGAGTTCAAAGGCCAGCCTAACCTACTGGGAGGGAGGGAAAGTGTGGAGGGAGGACTGATTGATCTGGTCAGGAATGGTAGCACATGCCTGTAATCCCAGCTATAGCTGAAGCAGGAGAGTCATGGGTTGGAGGCCAGCATGGGCACCTTAGGGAGATCCTGTCTCAAGATAAAGATTTAAAAAATAAAGAAAAGGCCTGAGGATGTAGCTCTGTGCAAAGGCCCTGGACAAACTCAGTACGGCAAGGATGGGGAGGGGGGTCCCAAGGTCACGGTTACAGACCGACACAGACAGATACATAATAAAAATTAAAAGGACTGGAGAAGTAACCCAGTACTAAATGCATGAGCCAATTTGAGGCTTGATAATGAGGAAAAGGCAAACGGTTATGTTGCCCTGTGACAGTTAATCTTGACAGTCAACTTGACTCAATTAAGACAGGGTTAGGAGATTAATAAAGTACATATCCAGGTGTGTCTCGGTGGGTCATGGAGCCATGACCCTGGGGACAAGATCTGATCGGTGGCCCCTTCCTCTCTGATGTTCTTCCCCTGTACTTGGCTTCCCACCCATTATAAATAGAGCAGCTTTGCTCCCCATGCCCTTATGTAATGTTTCTACATGGGAACCAGTCAACCAAGGATTAAAACCTCTAAACGAACCAAATTAAACTTTTCCTTTAAAACATTCACAACAGGGCTATAATTTTTATATCTCGCTGCTGGGTGACTTGAGCCATGGTGGTACATGCATAACTGTCCCATTGGGCAGCCTTTTATTAATTTTATTAGTAAAAAGACCAATTAAAATGATGAGATTCATTTGTACCACCACTGGTAAAAAGACGCCTGATGGGACAGTCATGCATGTATCACCACCAGTGTTCAAGCCACTAATGTGTTAAGTTGCAGGTATCAGATATTTTGACAGAACAAGAAAGCTGACCAATAAGCTGCATATTAAAAATGAAAAACAAATTACTATGGATCCTGAGTCACTCAGAAAAAAAATTGGAGTATCTTTTTATACTTTTTAAGGTTTTTTAAATAATGCTTTTTTAAAATACAGGAAAACAAAAATGGTTAAGTTTTTTAAATTGTATGTTTTGACTATTTTTGTGCTATTCACCTATATAATAACTTTTCAATGTAACAGGTCACAGTGTAAACTTTTAGAAGACATTTTAAATGACAATTAAACTTAACATATGTAGTACAATGCAGATAATCCAAACAGAATGAAGAATTATCACAAGTTGATGGAAAAACAAGCAAAGACAACTGCAGTACGACTGCCACCTGGCAGAATCAACTGGAAATACCATCAATTACAAGAAACACTCCAGCACTGTTAAGCCTTCAAAGGTTAATGATGAGATTTCCAGAGAAAAATGGAAATAGAATGAAACCCTGGGTAACTCAGCAAGATGCTGTCTCAAAATATAAGTTAGGTAAAAAAATAAATAACCAGACAACCAACTAGGGCTATAGATTTAGCTCTGTGGTAAACCACTTGCCTTTCATGCACAAAACCCTGAATTCAATTCCTAGTGCCACCAAAAAAGAAGACGAAGAAGAGGAGGAGGAGGAGGAGGAAGAGGAGGAGGAAGAAAAAGTTAAAAGCAGATCAACCCATAATCTCTCATCTGTTCCCAAATACTAACTGTCAAGGATACTATCACCAGACAGTAACTGTGTGATACCACATAGGCATACCATGCAAAGGCTAGTCAGTAGGTCAGAGCAAAAAGGACAGTGCAATCTACAGGAGACACTTAAAAAAGGTCTCAAACACAGAAAAGCATATGCTGTTTTTCAGAGACAGGGTCACACTGTACAGTTCAGGCTGGCCTTGAGCTCACTGTGTAACCCAGGCTGGTCTCGAACTCACAAGGATCCTCCTCCTCAGCCTCCCTTCTGAGTGCTGGGATTATAGGCATATGCCACCACACCCAGCTGAATAAGAGCATATGCTTTAAGGAAACAAAACTAGCTTGGGGAGTCTTACTTTAGGGTACCTCATTTCATCACTAACTCTATTATTATCACACACTATAGTATTTCCCCTGGTTGTAAAGGAAGAGCTTATTATTTAAATAATACTCTTGTTTTCTAAAGCCAAATAAAGGACTGATTTTAAGATAGCTGAGTTTTCAAGCAATAGTTTATAGGAGAAAACATGCTAAACAGCTGCTCAATGAGACATCAAAAAGCACCATAAAGTAGTGTTACAGTTTGTGTCTGGATGTCCCCCCACAACACCTCATGCAGTAATGGAAGCAGGCTTCTAGCGTTTGTGACTGATTCGTGATCCAGTGCTGGGATTATGGGTGTGAGTGCTACACCCAAGTGGTGTGCCCTACATACAAATTAGGGACAGAAGGAATCTTCTCTCACATACTCTTCCCTTTTTGCTCTTGTTGCTTTTGATGTTTTCTGTCACCATGACTGTTGCCCTCTGCCATGAGCCACCCTGCTTTGGACCCAGCAGATTATGGACTGAAACCTCCACAAATCAAGAACTAAATAAAATTTTTCTCCTTAAACTTTGGCTATTGGGTATTTTGTCTCAGCAACAAGTGAAAAGCAACCAACATAAAATTGGTACCAGGAAAAGTGAAGTCGTTGCTGTGATGTTGCCTGGCCATGCAGCTTAAAAGTCTTGGGAATTAATTTGGAAAGTTTTTGAGAGACTTGTCAGAAAGACAGCCCTTAGATACTGTAAACTATATTGGAGATTCTAGTCGGAACCTAGAAAATCAGAGGACCGATGGAAGTTAAAATGAAGCTCAGGCTTCTACTGAGAAGGACTGCATTGGCTGCTAGATCCCAGGTAGTATACTGTGCTTTGGCAGAAAGTTGGTCTGCATTTTGTTTGTGTTTAGAGATATTACCTGGGTGGTAGAAAAATTTCAGTGCAATCTACTGTTGGGATGGTAGCATGGTTACTGCTGAGAGCTTTTGACCAGACCTATGTTGAAAATTAAGAGTAAAGAGCTAGCAGAGTGATTTGAAGCATCTGACCAGATGGATGGCTCCAGTGGAACTGTGGGTAGCAAAGATGAAACAGAGAAAGCGGTTGTTGAGAAGAAACAGGGCAATGCAAAAATGAACTAAGTTCTTTCACCTGAAGGTAAAAGTGTATTTGAGTTGCAGGAGATCCCTGTATTTTAGTCTTGCCATGCCCTGTTAAAAGTTAATGGGAAGCAAGGACTGTGATTGTAACAGCTCTTGTAATAGGATTTTAATGTTATTTTTAGATATGTTTGTAATCAGGTTAATTAGTCAAAGTATTGTGGCTTTAACCTTGAAGTTGGTCACCCTTTGAATATTTTACTTTCAGTGTGGCAATGAGTGCAATAAGAATTGTATATATATAATTCTTGTATTAATGTAAATCGGAATAGACCAAGACATGTTAACTTTTCACAAATCTGCCACTAAGACTATGTTTTAAACAAATTTGTATGGTTATTGACCAGGAGTGGACTGTAGTGGACAGACAACTGGTGGTCAACCACCTGAACTCAATCAGAGCAGGGATGGACCACCTGAAGATAGTTGCCAAGATAAAAAGAACCGGAGAGGAAGAGTTTGGTGGTTTTGGTTCTCCATGGTGTTGTTGGTTCTCCTGTTGTCGTTGTCTCTCCTGGAAGAGCTTGTTGAGCTTCTTTCCTGCTATGAACTTGGCTGTTCGCATCGTCAGAGGAGTTCAGGATTTTGTTGTTGCTGAGAATGGCTGTGGCTCACTTTGGGAGAGCTCTGGTCCTTACTTTACCGCTTCCTGGCTCCAGAGGGGAAGATGGTATGCTATTCAATTTCCTGGAGAAGATTGTCGCCCTGGCTTCCTGATATGAACTCAGCTGTTCTCTTCATCGGAGGAGCTCAGGACCTTGTTGTCACTGAGAATGGCTGTGGGACTCTTCAGGGGAGTCCTAGTTCTTACTTTGAGAATTGCTTCCTGGCTCCAGTGGAGAACCCTCAACCTACTGGCACAGATCCTTCATTCCACTGGCACAGACTTTCTAGCTTCCGCCACTGACCTTTGGGCCTTCCCAGCGCAGATCCATGAAAAAGACTTGCATGAGATATCGTCATGTGCCCTAGGTCTTCAGCTGGATTCATGCAGGACACTGCCATGGGATCCAGGCCCTCAGTTGGATGCTTTGGGTCTTAAGTGTGTGGACAGATTTCCTGCACTCTTTCTTTTGTATTTGACTCTTTGGGTGACCATTATAAAATAATACTATAAATTATGTGTCCTGTATGTAACTGTTTACCTTGCAATCCCTGACTACAAGTAGTAAGAAGAAACTTTCATGCATACTTTTAAGAAACTCAATTTATAATTGTAATTAAGCCTTAAATTTAGTGAAACAAACTTTTATTATTTACTGCACACACTCTTATTTCTAATAGCTTAAAACATAATTATACCATATAATTATAGATGATTAAAAGACAGAGCTGAAGACTGCATAATCGTTTTGTCTCAGCGGTATAACATTTTTAACTTACAAAGCTAGTTAAAACTCCAGAGCAACAAGAGCTTGAACTAACAAGAGCTTGAAAGAATTCTTAAATAATTTAACTTCTAAAACATCTTTTATTTGTGCTACTTATAAATCTACAATACCCAATTTCATTACACGAGTAACAATTTATGGCACAAATAAATCAGATTATAAAAATCAGCCAAAATCAGCTTCAAGATTATGTATCTTCAGAATCTGTCTATGCTGAAATCTATGTAAATTCCACAGTGCCTTTTTTTTTTAAAACATTTTAATCTAACTGGAAAGAAAAATCAGGCTGAAATGGTAACATGTGCATGCATCTGTATGTTTAGATACACATAAGTTGTTTTGTGTTTTTAAAGTTTTGCTTCTTGAGGAGCAATCAGTTCCATGAGTTCTGACAGACATACTCACCTGAGGAACTGCTCCCCTACATTAAAAACAGACTCCCTCTGCATCTCGGGAAGTACCCTCCTGCCCTTTTACACCGAGTCCCCTACCATGTGCCCTAGGTAACCTGATTCCCATCCTTAAATTTGCATTTATCAAATGTTATAGAAACAGAATCACAGAAATGTCAAATTTGGAGATTCAACCATTTTTTTGCTGGTGTCAGCAATTAATCTCTTTTTATTGCTGAACAGGATCCCACTGTTCAGGTATGTTGAAGTCTGTTTATCCATTTACCAGGTGAGTTGTTTTCAGTGATTAGGAATAAAGCTGCTACATATATTCTCACAGAAGCCTTTGTGCACATATACATTTTCTCTTGGATAAATACTCAGGAGTAGGGTTGCTCGGCTATATGGTAAGTATACGTTCAACTTAAGAAACTGCCAAACCAATTTCCACAGTGGTCACTGCAGCAAAGTATGGCAGCTCTAGTTGTTCTACATCCTTCTCACTTGTCACTGTCACCATCTGTTTGGTTCTACTGTTAGGCTAACAAGGTTGCAATGGTATCTCATTATGATGGGCATTTGCATTTCCTAATGACTACTGATGTTGGTAATCATTTTGTATGCACATTGTCATTTCTGTAAAAAGGATAAAATATGTATTCAAATTTTTGGCCCTTTTTTATTTGAAATTGTATCAAGACACCTATGCTTTTCAACAGTTTATCGAAGAAACACTGAAAACTTTGTATATTTTGTTAAGTCACTTAGAAATCATTAAGATTCAACAAAAACCTAAAATCCCTCCTTGCCACCCCAACTCAAAATACCCTGCTGACTACGCCCCATCCCAATTATGACATGCAAAGACAAGCAGAAGGAAAAACCACTCAACTCCCTCCTTTCTCTTACTCTGTAAAAATCCTAAGAAAAGTTGCCTATTTCTAGAGTCAGGAAACCAAAAGTTTCCGTTTTCCACAAGTATTTGATGAAACCACACTGTTCCCTTGGGATAAGCCAGGAACACAAGTGAATGATTGGTTGCAATGTTTACACAAATAATTAAAATGTATTTTAACGATTGGATATATTTTAAAAGATAATGCAAATTAGATAGGAAAGTGGCCCCATCCACAGCTCAGTAGGAGGCACTACACTATTCTGTCAAGTACATGCCTTCACTCATGCTGTGGCTAAGCAGGAAGACTCAGCTCCACTGTACGAAACTAAAGAACCTGACAGCATCACATGGTAGGTATCCTGATACCACCATATGGAATACTCAACAAATTTCTCAACTTCTCTAAGTCCAGTTTCTCATCTCTAAATGGGAAGGGAAATCACTATCTCACAGAGTTACTCTAAAGAATTGAGTTCACACGAATACATAAATAACAGTTATTATGTTTATGACTATAATCCTTCACCTCTAATCCCTGAATCACAAATGTTAGCAAGACCAAAACATGTGCTTTTCACAAATCTGGGTAAGCTTCAGACAGATGGTAGCACGTGTACACAGGAGACCCACTGAATTGATTGCAGGGCCCTGACCCCATTAGAGAGAGGTCCCATGCATCCACATGAAAGAGACCTGGAGTTTGCAATGGTGAAGGTCATTTATGGGTCTTTATATTCTGTCTCAGCATTTCAAATGTTGTGACACGTCAAAAGAAATCAATCATTCGCTCCTGGTTTTTATTGAGAGCTTATTTTCCTCAGAGGTGCTGTCATGATGCCATGTAGATCACAGCTGTGTTTTGTAAGTCTCAATGACATTTTTCCAACTTCCCTTCTTGCCCTCTCCGCAACTGGGCAAACACAGAGCAACTTCCTAAATTTCCTGTTACTCATTTTGCTCTTACCAAAAAACTCAAGTGGTGCCACAACACTAGCTCCTGCACCAATGAAGCCTGCACAGCCATGTCCAAAATTATGACATTTTTGTGGTAGACATTCTATAGGATTTTTTTTATGAATCAATATATGAAACATATCTCTTTCCTATTTTCAACTCTGTTTGAAATAAAGTATGGAGAGTTCATGCTCTCCCCACCCAAGGTGGCACCTCAGGACAGGTTATAAGGTCAAAAAAGAGCCAGAATGTGAACACTTGCTTCCTAGCTCCAACATGAGCCAGCTACTCTTCAGAAAGTAGTTTCTTTAAACCAGAAGTTTTCTCCCCTACAAAGTGGTGATAATACCATTTACATGACACACTACATTTGATTGTACAGTACTGAGGGCATGCTTGTCTAATGCTAGCCCTTGGAATGAGTAAGAGTCCAATATTACATAAGTATGATACTGGTTTTTACTTCCTTAGACCTAAGGCAACCCAAATACAATCTTCATTTCATTACTGCCTTCCCACTTCAGAGTAAGAACCAGCCACATCTAAACATACTTCAATCAGACTTCTCACCACTTCCCTAAAACTGCGCTAAACACCACCAATATGATCTCCCACTTGCTAAATCCAAAGGTCAAACTTCAACCTTCACCTTTATCTTTCTGCTGCACTTGATGGAGTTGACTGTACATTCCTTCTTGAAGCTTTTCCATCCCTTCTTTCCAAGACAGTATATGCTCCTGGTTTTCTTCATACCCGCCCTGTGCTGCCAACTCTCCTCTTGATCACTAAATGGTAGAGTAATTCATGGTTCCATCTTTGGTCATCTTCTGTATTCTCACTCCATCAATGAGTATTAGTAATCCTTAACATACATTTATTTATGTTTCTTCTCTTCTAAGGTTCAGATACCTGCATGGCATCTCCACTGGAAGCCCTAAATAGACATGTCAAACTTAAAAATCCTTGAAAGTGAACTCTTCATCCATTCCTGTACACTAAGTTCCAGTCACAGCCCTGCAATTTCCTCCTAGTTGCCCAGACCACATGCCTCTCATAGTCAACCCTACCACTCCCCTCCTTTTCTCATGCCCCACATCATATCTGTCAGCAAATACTATTGGCTATACCTTCAAAATATATCCAGGGTCCACCTACTTTTTACTGTCTACTACTACTACCCTAACTCACACTGCTTCTGCTGCACATCTGTGTCCCTCCACAAACTATTAGCAGTTTCTCTCCCCATGTCTATTCCTTGACTACATCTTGTCATGAAGTCTGAGTGACATTCATTCCACAGTAACAACCCAGCTTCTCAAGATACCCACACTAGACACCTTCTGCTCCCTTTGCACTGCTCTTCACTGACCTACAAGGCTCTTTCTTCCAGGTATCTGCTTGGCTCAAACACTCATCTCCATCATATTTGGCTCAAAGCTACTTCGTGATGAGGCTCAATCCCACTATATACTACAATATTATTTTTCCACCCTGCATTCCCACCTTCTAATAATGACATAATGTACTGATTATGCTTACTGTTTATTATCTGTTTTCCCACTCTATGTAGGACTTTCTCTTTTGTTTATTGATACACCTACCTAAGCGATTAGAATCATGGCTGCCACTCAAAAGAAGCCCAACAAATATTTCCTAAGTTGAACTGTAAAGTTTATAGTTTAAACCAGTCTCTTACCAGCTTCCATCACCCTTCCAGCAAGTCAGCCTGAAAAGAACCGATTCAAATGGGTTCAGCATTAATACTGGGACTACTTCCACACTACACCTGGGCTGCTGAGGGCTAGCACTAGACAAAAATCTCGCTACATTAATTATTCTCTTCCTCGCCATTCCAAACCCCCTCAGCATATCTCAACACCCAGTGATGCCTTCCCATCTCAGTCTTGGCCAATGGCTTTAAGCCCTGCTTCAGACAAACACCAAAGTCATTATGTAAGAATTTTATGGAACATCCTACATTTTCCTGCCATAAGTACAGCAGGAACTCAAAAAATATCTGTGAAAAATGAGAAACTGACAAAAAGCAGCAAAATGCTTTGCCCAAAGTCCCATAGCTAACAATGGAAGTGCCAAGGTTTGATCTCAGGCCTGAATGATTCTAAAACCATGGCATTTTCTCCTAAAACACATGACAAACCACCTCCACCACCTAAAATCTTCACATGACAAACCACCATACGCCCACCTCCTAAAATCCTCATGCAACAAACCAAAATACCTCGACATCTTGAAATCTCCATATGAAAAACCAATATATCATAACATATCCCCCACCTCTTAAAATCCTCAGTAGTTTCAGGTTCAATATGATAAGTTAATCAGTTCTATTCTTTTGGACACTTCAATGAAACAAAAATATGGAAGCCAAAACCTGATATATCTGTAACAATAAAAATAAGAAAGGAAAGAGTCACCAGAAAATGAGACCCTAGCAAATATCTGTGTTGGACTCAGTGATGTCTGAGTAAGACAAACAACTAAATTTTAAAGAATGGCTGCACTTCTGGCCATGATACAGTATTTTCCCTCAGACAAAAATCGGAAAGGGTGTTTTTCTAGAAAATAAAGCAAAGGTTTCTGACATGGGTGCTGACATTCCTGGGGTAAAACACCCCTCACCTAGTTATTTGGGGATCCACAGCAAAGGAATATGCTGAAACAAACCACTTCTGATCTGAATTCCCATTAGGGTACAGATCTAACGCAAGTGAGTATCATGTCTTGCTTCTTACGCACTTACTGAGAACCACAAGAAGCCAGATACATGAGAAATAAACCTTCAGGAAAGACCAATAACTGCCAAACAAAGAAAAACTGGCCTTGGAAGAAAGAGTTAAGGTGGGAAAGCTGAAGGAAAGTTAAAACAGACAAATAAACCCTAAGCATACCTGGAGAAATATGTGAATCCATAAAGAAAGAACAGGTTCTCAAGAAAAAGAGACTCAGAGTAACAAAATGATTCCTAAAATTAAAAATCATAAGCTACAGTTCAACCCATGAACAGCCCCCTCAACAACCTGGTTGTGTTGCAGTTAAGATACAAATATGAAAAATGCCTGAGATGTAAAAGTAGTAAGAAAAACGTAACTATGATGAAGGACAGAAAAATATGATGGAGTGGAAGAGAAGAGTCAGTCAATTTTTAGGGCAGTACCATATTTATCTTGCAAACAAAGAAGTCTGGATTCTGACATACATCGCTACACAAAAGAAAAATAGTATTAAAATTACAATAGATTAATTTTAAAACAGCACGACATATCAACAACAGATTTAGAAAGATGTGGGAACAGTATTAGTAAATAAAATGTCCCTTCAAGCTGAAAAGTCACAAATAACAAGGTTTCACATTTAATCCATGTTTTGGAGATTCATGTCAGAAAACCTAAAATGAAAAATGGCTACAAAGAGAGAACAACTACAGGTTGGAAGTAGGGCTTGAAAGGACAAACAATTGCTTTCCATCCTATCTCACTTATTCCATGCCTCCTGATCTTTAATCATACAGACAAGTAAAAATGCCTCTCTAGTTCTTCCTCATTGCCCTCATCCAAGGCCCACACTGACTCCTTCAGTTAGGAAACCTTCATGATCATACCCCTGTTCATATTCCAGCTTCACTCTAAACATCTTTCCCACCTGTCACTCCTCTAACTACAATAAACTACATTCAAATGTCTCAAACAGCAAAATTTCATGGCTCTGAGCCTCAGCCTTTCTCCTTGACACCAGCTACCATATTCTTATTCTTTAAGGTTTGTCATGACATCATACCCCTGGGAGGATTCTGCTGACTATTCTATTAAGAGGTCCAGTGAACACTTCCAATTTAATCATTTCTTCTCACAGCATTCACTAGCCAGCATAAACTACTCATGCTTCCAAGGAAAAGATGTAAGAACAAGGCCTATGTTCTCTTCACATGAAAACTCTCTGTCTAGTACAGTGCTTGACACTCTAGACACTTAGAAACATTCTTTTGTGTAAAATCTCCAAACTACATAGTTCAATCTATTTCAATTGTGCTCAGTGGTCCTGGTAAAAAAGATGCCTGTACTCACAAATAAGGGGATCTAAAGAAGACAGCCTTCCTCTCTCCATCACATTCCATATCCATTAGCCTTGAAAATAATCTGCACACATATTCCAGCAACTTGATTTCACCCAAACTTTCCTTTCCTCTCCTAGAAAGAGATTCCAAAATATTGCGCCACTCCCTCCCCCCAAACCATCACAACTTGGCTCTCTAATACAACACCTAAAACCAAAGCAGGGACCAAGAGCCAACTTGGTTAAGACTGGCTGCTTGAGAATCAGAGCCATCCTCCAGAGGCTCACATGGACCAAGAGGTTTTTAACAGGGTGGCATAGATGCCTTAGCACAATCTCAGGAAACTCACTGGCTGGAAAGGTAAGACTCACCTGTATGGACTGATCATCTGCCCAAAATACAAGAGTAAGGGAAGAAGACAGCTGGAATGCTGGTAACGAGTTTATTTTCCTGGGCCCTTGAATTTTCAAATGCCAGATATGCAGATTTTGTCCTGGGGCTAAAAATTTCTAATGAGCTAATAATGAAAAATTCCTGGATCATCAAGAGCTGCCTATCAATCTCATCTCCCAAGAAAAGGTTTCATTCCACTGCACATTACATCAGGAATAAAAACTTTATACAACATCTCCAATAAAACCATCTATGCCATACCAAGGCCAAGAAGAAATATTTTTACAGCCAATATTGCTGAAAACTGACAATCTCTCTTGCTTGGATCTACTAAGATAACATTATTTTGTGACACACATTAAACACTCTTCATTCAGCATTTAGTGAAAACTCTTAAGTTAAACAGAAATGAAAGTAAAACTTTGCCCTCAATGATTCTCAGGAACAGACTTGCACCAAAATAAGTAGAATACACTATTATAGAAAGAAATGTATAATGTGAATGGGAGGAGGAAGGAAACAAGAAACATGAATAGAAAGCAAACTATGACCTATACACAACTGTGTGTAACACACAGCAATCATACCTAGCACAGCACAGGGACAGAGAAGGCTCCTCCCAGGATACAATGGGCAGGGGAACTGGAAAAACAAAAACAAAACTAAATTAAAACTGCATGACATAATTTTCCTTCCCTAATACCTAGAAACAGAAGTAGATTTGAGGAGTAATAAGAACAAAGGAGGAAAGTGAACTGACCCTCATAAGGACATGAACAATCTCAGCCCCTACTTCAAAAACACCTGCCAGCCAGACGTGGTGGCCCACACCTTTCATCCTAGCACTCGGGAGGCTGAGGTAGGTGGAGCATAATGAGTTCGAGGCTGGCTTGGACTACAACATGAGCAAGGCCGGCCTGAACTACACAGTGGGACACTGCCTCGAAAAAAACAGGGCTGGGAGTTTGGCTCCGTAGCTTAAGTGCCTGCTTGGCAGGCAAGAGGTTGTGAATTTGATCCCCAGTACCGACAAAAAAAAAAAAAAAAAACAAAACACCTGCAAACATCAAATTCAATATAGTTACAAATTTTTAGGAATTCTGACTACATAAAATCCAAGTTCATGAGGCACTTGCTGTGGCAACATATTGGTAAGATAAAATACTCAACAATGCCAACTCCAACAGAGATTTATGAATATTCTATAAACCTAACTACCAGCCAAGTATGGTGGCACATGCCTGTAATACCAGAACAATAGGAAGCCAATGCAGAAGGATCTAAAATTAAAGCACAGCCCAAGAAACAGCACAACTCTGACTCAAAATCAAAAAGAAAAGAAAGTGCTAAGGACATAACTCAGTGCAAAAGGCCCTAAGTACAACACACACACACACAGGATATCTATCTACCGTCAGTTTACCCCCAGACCTAGTACAAAGACCGGGCTCTGGACATAAAGACAAACCAGGACACACACTTAGGTCTATAAGATATAAATTAAAAAACTACAAGTCAGTTAATCTATTTAAGGATTCATTTTATACTCATTTTAATGGAAAAAAGTCACTAAATAATAATGGTTAAAAATTCTGACCATTGATAATATTACACACAACTATTAGCATTTTTTACAATAATCCCATAAGGAAGATTTTATAATAATCCCCTTAGATGAGAAAACTAGGTTTAGGTAGATTAAATAATTTGATTAAAGTTAAAATTCAGTATAGCAGCCTCCATCCAACATTTCATTTTCAATACAGTAGGCTCCATCCAACATTTCATTTTCTAATTTCAGTTACTCATAATCAACTGTAGTCCAAAAAAAGTAACAGGAAATTTCCAGAAATAAGTAATTCCCAAACTTTAAATTGCATGCTAATTCTGAGTTTTGTGATCATCATCTCATCCAGAACAAGTGTCAATCATTTGTCCAGTATATCCATGCTATATATGCTATCTACCTTTAGCCACTTAGTAGCTATCTTGGTTACCAGACCAACCACCTAGATATTGCTGTGCTTGTGTTCAACTAACACTTATTTTACTTCAAAGTACAAGAGTAGTGATGCTGGTAGTTCAAATATGTCAAAGAGAAGTTGTAAAGTACTTCCTTTAAATGAAAAGTTGAAAGTACAATAAGCTATTTTGAAAGACCAATCATATAACCATTATTACAGTATATGACAGTTATAACGATTGTTATAATTGTTCTACTTTATTCTCAATTCTTATTGTTTAATCTCCTACCATGCTTAATTTATAAATAAAACTATCACTGAAACTTATGCATAGATAAAAAAATAGTATGTATGTGGTCTGGTACTACACCGATCCACTGGTGGTCTTGGAAAATATCCCCTAGAGGTAAAAGGAACTACTTTAAATAAACATTTAAACCAACAACTGAATCCAGAGTCCATGAGAATAAACACAGTAATTCTAAAGCCAGATTGAGCCTGACTCTATGTATTTTGGTATATCTAAAATGTGAGATAGGAGAGAATAATAAACCTTACTCATAAAGTTATTGCAAGGATTCAATTAGTAATTATAACTTAAGAGTGATCAAATATCCAGACAGTATTCTAAGAATTGTTATTGCTATTAATCAATGCATACTGTCTGCTCATCCAGAAAAATAATATAAAGTATCTAAGACGCACTAAACAAGAATTCTTTCATCATCTGTCCTACAAAATCAACTGTCTTTTGCTTGCTACTATATGGCAAGCACTCTAAAAGAGCTGAAAGAAAAAAACACAATGAAAAATCAAGACACAAGTATAGCAAAATTATACTCAAAGTGCAAAAGGCAACAATAACTGTGAAAAAAATCTAATGACCACTTAAATAAAAATACTGCTATTGTCTCTTTCTATTTTCCATTGTAGTCCAAGAACCTGAAAGAGGTAAGATGTGTACATACATAACCATCTGCTTTTACAAAGTTCAATCATATCATCAATGTCTATATGCCTACCATGCAAACTGCTAAACCTTGAAAGAACAGTTTTTAAAAAACTATAAATACCCTGTATTCAAGCCCACATTCCACATGAATAAAGCACCATGAAATAACTGAAAACTATTAAAACATCAACAAACATAAATTCATCTGCCAATAAGTCAGCTAATAAGTTCAGGGTAAGATGGCAATCAGAATCTACACAGCCATTTCACTCCTTCCCATTAAAATTATACTAAAGAGATATTTATAATTTTTTAATACCACACACAGGCCAAGGAGAGTTCAAAGGAGGAAAAAAATCTAAAATTTCTGAGAAAAACTCTAGCACAGACGAAAACCAAAATAAGTATGAAAAAATACCTAAAAGAGAAACAATAAAAGATTAGAAATACAGTAAATGACTCAGCAGGTCCTAGACAGTCAGACCGTAGGTCAGCTGCATAAAACAGGGCACCAATTCTATTTCTGCAGCAGGATGTGTGTAAGTCTCAGAACCAAGAGCGCTAAATGCAGATAGAACTAAGGGTGAAGAGGGTAGGGGCCCAAGGACAATGAGAGTGAAGTGAAGGAGTCCATGTATAATGAGAGTCTCAAGGCCATACCTTTAAGTGGCTCCCTTTCCCCTACCCTGACAAATGCCTAGAGGGCCATTTTCTGGAAAAAGCTGAGATCAGCCTAGCCAAGAGTACTAAACAGAGGTGGATTTAGTCACTGAACACCCACTCCAGGTATCCTACCTGCTCACCACATACTGAGCTCCCAGAGGTAGGGTATTCAGACCTTCATCCTATAAGAAAGAAACTATCAAAATGTTTTGGAGAATCTGATCAGCCTAAAAAGTCTAAAGATACCAACATGGGATTCCCCAACAAATGGCCCTGCCAGAATATCCTGATACAAAGCTCATAGTCAAGATGACCCACCACAAGCTTAAAATTTCCAAAGAATTTTGGGTTCATCACAGAGAAATACCACCAGATGTGTGAGAAATGCTTTAACACATAAGACAGATTAACCTGGACAAGAACAGGGAGGAGGGCAATTTGTAAGAAACATAAAGTATACAAGCTATCAATAAAAGAACATCACAGTCATAAAACAAATGTAAGATGTTTTTCAAAAAAGAATTCTTGAGCCAGGTGTGGTGGCGCACATCTGTAATCGCAGCACTCAGGAGGCTGAGGCAAGAGGATCACATGAGTTCCAGGCCAGCCTGGGCTACAAAGGCCAACCTGCATTACAAAGAGAGACCATACCTCAAAACAAACAAACAAACAAAAAACTCTTGGAAATTAAAATACCAGACTACTAAAATAAAAAAACTAACCATCTAGCTGAAATGAAGACAATTCCCTTTAAGTGAAACAAAAAATAAAATGGTAGGAGAGGAAAGCAGAAAATAAAAATATATCAAAGTATAAGAGTATTAGAGAACCTGGTAAAGAGGGAACAGTCCAAATAACAACACTTCCAAGAATAAGGGAATACAAACAGAAAAAAAGTCATTAAAAAATAATCCCAAAAAAATGTTTCCAAGAATAGGAGAATTCAAGCTGTCAGAGTGAAGACCTCACTGGAGAACAGTAAAGGAACAGACCCACTCACTCCAAGGCACATCATCATAACACCTCAAAACACTGAACGAGTTGTAAAACTCTTACAAGTTTCTAAAGATGAGTGAGAAGAAGTTGTACAGAAAAGGTTAGGAAGTAGATCAGCTTAGAATTACAAAGAAATAATATGAAAACAAGATCAATACCTTTAAGTTATGAAAGAATGAACGTCATACAGAATTCTACACCTAGCCAAATTACCAATCCAATTGTCAGTTAAGCACAGTCTAAAAAGCACTCTGTCTCAGAAAGCCACTTGAGAAAGTCCCCCATCAAAATGTAGGCAATGCTATGTGTGCTGGCACACGGCTGTAATCCCAGCTACTCAGGATGTGGAGGCTGAGGTACAAGGATGACAAGTTCAAAGCCAGTCTAAGAAACTTAGGGACCCTGTCTCAAAGAGGGACAGGAATGTAGCTCAAAGAGTGCCTACCTCTATGCACAAGGCCTGAGGTCAATCCCCAGAACACAGTAAAGGTGATATGAAATACAGAAAACAAGAGCACTAATGAAGAAGAGATAAGGAATATTCAGGACAAGGATGAATAGAGACGCCAGAATGATTGCTACAAGCCAGGAGAGAGAAAGTCCAAGGTAGAACAGCATGCTGGAGAGAAGGATGCTAAAGAAAGCACTCCTCACTTTGCCCAAAGACACTGTATAATTTCTAAAGTGACAGCTCTCTGGCTTACGTGCTCCACCAAAATGAAAACCTCAACCAAGAAAGAAAAGGAGACATCATACACAAAATCTAACTCTGGAGAAAAGCAAATAGATGACAGCAACAGATTACAAGGCTCAAGAATAACTAGCACAGAAGGGCCTATCTCAGGAAACTGTTTTCCAGAAATAAAATATGAAGAACACACAAATTGATGTTACAGACCTCATGGAAAATACTAAAATACTCTTGATAAGTATGGGGAAAATAAGCAGAAGGTATAAAAAGAAGGAATATTATTGAGAGAAGGAAAAAAGAGATTAAAAAACAAAGTATGAAAAAATACTACACTGTAAGAAAGTATACTACACTATAAGCCACAAAAGTGAATGCATGCATAACCATAATAATAAAACAACCAAATAATGGTGTAAGAAATATAGTTATGTTAGGTGTCTAAAGGAGCAGCTACCCCAGTCTGTCATTTTCTAGGTTGTGTTTGGTACTACCGTTACTACTCTTTTGTACCACTTTTGCCAAAATGACATAATTGTTCTAACCAACTATTCTTCCTGGTACCAAGACTGAGATTGCTAAGGGTCATAAAAAAATACTATAGGCCAGTGCCAAAGAACCAGGAGCTGGACTAAGTAGGCAGCAACGTCTCAGTCACAATAAATTGATAGGATCTTGCAACAGAATGAAACCCAAAAGCCAGCTATACCTGGAAGACACCTCTGAGTAGTATTCATTTCCTAAAGGTTCTAAAAATTAGAAATAAAGCTACTCACCATTGGGAATTTACAAGCATCAACTCAGGAATTGAACAGAGACAAACAGACAGACAGAGAGGGAGGGAGGGAAGGAGAGAACATTTAAACAAGACACAAACCCAGACTTCCACCTAACCAAAGGCAAACCCAGGGTCAATGAGGTGTAACAACTCAAAAGCCAACCAGCTGGACTCTCTTTAGTGGGAACAGCAGAAGTAACAAAACAAATGAAAAAGACTCTAGGAAAAAAATATGAAATCAGAAATAACATCTCAGATAACTACACAGATAGTGACCACAATGAAAGACAAGCTTAGTGCCTCTACAACAGTTACAGATAAAAAAATAAATGAGCTTAGGAAAACAATGCAAATCACAAATGCCCCAACATAATAAAGAACTGGAATCCACAAAACAAATTCAAACAGGTACCCAGGAGATTAAAAATTCCACTGAAAGTATGTGTCGCAGAATAAATCAATGTGAGTACAGAATCTCAGATATGTAACATAGGATTGTGGTTAGTGATGATGAAAAGAAAGATTTCTTAAATACAGCAAGGGACTATAAGAAATAAATCCAGCAGTTGCTAAATGATGCAAAGAAGAACCACATACAATACATTGGAATCCATGAAAAAGCAGGAGACAAAAAAAAATGACTTTAAAAACCTGTTCACAGATGTCACAGCAGAAAATGTCCCCAGCAGGGAAAAAGAATTCAACACACAGATAAGAAGTTAGGGATATAGCACTCCAATTAGACATGTTCCAAACAAATCTACTCAAAGGCATATAATACTCAAGATTCCAGACATTAGGACCAGGGATGTAGCTCAGCAGCACAGCGCCTGCCTGGCAAGCACAAGGCCCTGGGTTCAATTCCTGGTACAAAAAACAAAACAAACAAAAAACAAAACAAAAAAAAAAAAAATTCCAGACATTCAACACAACAACAGAACATTAAAAGCTGTTGGAAAAAAGAACAAATCACTGGGCTGAGGGTTTAAACAAAGGCCCTGAGTTCAATTCCTGGTACCAAAAAACAAAAAACAAAAATAAAAACAAAAAATATTCCAGACATTCAACACGACAACAGAATATTAAAAGTTGTTAGAAAAAAGAACAAATCACTGGACTGGGGGTTTAGCTCAGTGTCACAAGCGCCTGCCTGGCAGGCACAAAGTCTTGAGTTCAATCCCCCGTACCAAAAAAAAAAAAGAACAAATCACCTATAAAGGAAAGCCCATCAGAATTGCAGTACATTTATCAACACAAACCTCAAATAAAGAGAGCTTGGAGTGAAGTATTTCAAGCCCTAAGAGATGTACTCAGATGTATGTACCCCACAAAACTATCTTTCAAAATTGATGGAGAAATAAGATACTTTCACGACAAAAAACACCTAAGGAAATTTATGAACAACAAATCAGCACTGCAAAATGTTCTGAAGGACATTTAGAAAGAGATAAGAAGGATTACAACTCCATGAACCCCAAAAGAACGAAGCAATCAGGCAAGGCAAACAATTAAACAGATCGGGGCGGGGAGCGGGGAGTTGAGGAAGCCAACAAGAGGAAAATAACAGGACAAGAACAAGTCAATACCATCAACATTAATGGTCTCAATTCACCAATCAAAAGACACGGACTGACAGAATGGATCAAGAATAAAGATCCAACAATATACTGCATATAAGAAACATACTGAATTCAAAAAGAAACTCAAAGACAAAGGATAGAAAACAATAATCCATGTAACAGGAAACTGGAAAAAAGCAGGTAATTCTATTTGCAGACAAAGTGAACTTTAAGTCAAGACTGATTAAGAGAAACAAAGATGGTCACTACATCCTTGTAAAGGGAACAATCCAAGAGGAATAACCACCAAATACCAGTGCATCTAACTATATAAAACAAGTATTAATGGACATGACAAATCAAATAAGCACTAATACAACTATAATGGGGGACAATATCCCACCGTCACAAATCGAACAACTAGACAAAAAAATCAACAATGAAATGTTAGGAATGTACCAAACTAAATGTCAACACAGTGTTCCACTCCACAACATTAAAATATACATTCTTCTCAACTGCACATACATGGGAATATTCTCCAAAATAGACCACATACTAACTCAAACAACATGCTTAAGGAAATGCAAAGGAACTGAAATTATCCCATGTATATTATCAGACCACATTGCAATGAAATTAGAAATCAACGGCAAAAGAAAGCACAAGAACTTCATAAACACATGGAAATTAAATAACATCCTCCTGAATAATCAGTGGGTCACAGATGATATTAAAGAAGAAATTAGCTTCTGCAATTAAACAATAATGCCAATAAAACATACTGGAATCTATGGGACACAATGAAAGCAGTCCTACAAGGAAAATTTATAGTGGTGAACACCCATATCAGGACAATAAAACAAGCTCAAATAAACACCTTAATGTCAAACCTCAAATTTCTAGAAAAAGAGTAAGTCAAGTCCAGGAGGAAAGTATTAAGATCACAGCCGAAATCAATGCAATGCAGACTAAGAAAACAATATAAGAATCAATAAATCAACAGTTTGCTTTTTGAAAAGATTAAATAAAATTAACAAATTCTAAACCAACTGTTGGGGACCACATGTTATAATAAGTCTAGAGGACATCCAAGCTTGTCCTTGTCCTGCCCTTTTTGGCCAGATTGAAACATGGAAAACTCCCAGCTCTTTTCTGGTCACAGATGGAAGCTGCTGTTGTGCTCACAGGCAAGATAAGACATGCTAAAGAGGATAAGGCAGCTGGGGAAACTCTTCCTTGTCCCTCATTCTTGTAGAAATATTTTGATCTTCCTAGCCCACCTTAGTTTTTAGTTGCCACTACTGTTCCTGGAAACACCCACTACCCTTTACTCATTGTTCTTCACTCAGAAGTAATACTAAAGCTCTCGGTGCCTAGAGGCCTTCTATTCCTGGAGAACAACTGGTGGCCACAGACATCTGCTCTAGACCCCTCTATTTTGTGTCTTTCTCTTTCTTTCCTTTCCTGTCGTGAGATGTAACCTGGGCCAGAGACTGGAACCCACTGCAGGGGTCTATAATAACCGGCACTGTGGGAAAGTTCCTGAGAACTCATAAAAAAAAAAAAAAAAAAAAAGACTCCAATCCATACAATTAGCAATGAAAAGGGTGAAATCACAACAGATGCTGCAGAAACCCAAAGGTCACCTATACCTATTCTAAGACCTTGTATTCTAATAAGATGGAAAATGCAGGAGAAATGGACAGATTCCTAGATACATAATGAATCACCAAAGCTGAATTGAATAGATATAAAAATTCTGAATAAATCAGTGTCAATGAAATTGAAGATGTTAATTAAAACCCTACTAAAAAGAAAAGCCTAGGCCCTGACAGATTCACTGCTGAAATCTACAAGAAATTCAGAGAAGATACAACACTGCTACTTCTCAAACTCCTTGCTGAAACTGAAAGGGATGCATTACTTTCAAATTCACTCTTGGAAATAAGCATTACCTGATACCAAAAGCAGAGAGGGATTAAAAAAAAAAAAAAAAAAGGAAGAAAGGAAGGAAGCAAGCAAGCCAACTACAGGCCTATCTCCCTGATGAACATATATACAATATTCTCAATACAATATTAGCAAACAATACACCAAATCATCAAGAAGATTATACACCATAACCAAGTAGGACTCAACCCAAGGATGCTGGGATGGTTCAACATACACAAACCAATATATGTAATACACTATATGTCTTGGTTACTTTTCTCTCATTGCTGAGACAAAATACCTGATGCCCAAAATTAGGGAAGGCAAGGTTTATTTCTGACAGTTCTTAGGGGTTTCAGTCCATACTCAGCTGACTGCGAGGCAAGATGGTGGGGGCAGCCATTTTCGGCCACTACAAACAGCAAAGCATGAACTGGGCAAGAGAGAAAGACAAGCCTTCTTCCAGCCCTTACACTGTATGCTGGCTCCAACCCTGGGAGAGTGCAGCACTCACACCACCAATCCCAGCGCCAGACAACAAACCAATCACAAACGCCAGACTCAGCTCCATCCTTGATTACATGAGGTTTGGGGGTGACATCCGGACATAAACCATAACACCATACTAATAGAACCAAAGAAAAAAGCTATATAATAATTTCCACAGATGCAGTAAAAGCATCTGACAAAGTCCAACATTCATTCATAATAAGAATTCTACAGAAAATCTGAATAGATGGTCTTTATCTCAATCTGACACAAACCAACAGCTAACATCATACTAAATGGACAAAAACTGAAAGCTTTCACTGTAAAATTAGGAACAAGACAAGGATTTCCACTATCGTCATCCTTATTCAATATAATTCTGGAAACTCTAGCCAGAGCAACTAGACAAGAGAAAAATAAAAGTAAGGATATGAAAGGAAGCAGTTAAATTATCATTATTTGTGGTTGATATAATATTCTATGTAGAAGACCCCCAAAAATATCAAAAGACTTCTAGATTTAATAATCAAATTCAGTAGCATAGCTAGATACAAAAACAACACTCATAAATCAATAGGTTTTTTTTTCTTTTTTCTTTTTCTTTTGTTTTTCCTTTGGTACGCGTGGATCAAACTCACAACCTCGCACCTGCCAGGCAGGCACTTGCACCACCCTGAGCTAGATCCCCAGCCCTATTTTTATTTTTATTTTGTTTTATTTTATTTTATTTTATTTTTTTGAGACAGGGTCTCACTATGCAGTTCAGACTGGCCTAGAACTCACTTTGTAGCCCAGGCTGGTTTCAAACTCACAATGATCCTCCAGCCTCAGCTTCAAGTGCTGGATTAAAGGCATGTGCCACCACGCCCAGCTTCAATAGCTTTCTTGTACACAAATAACAACTCACTGAGAGAGAAATACCTTCCACAATAGTATTCAAATGAAATACGTAGAAATCAATCTAACAAAGGAAATAAGACTTCTGCATTGAAAATTACAGTACTCTTGAAAAGGAGATTGAAGAGGATATCAGAAAAGGGAAAGATATCATGGCTATACTTCCAAAACTGCTAAACAGATTTAATGCAATTCTGATCAGAATTCCAATAGCATATCTCACAAAACTAAAGAAACTAATTCTGAAATTCATTTGGAACCAGAAGCATTTCTGGGCAACAAAGGCAAGTCAGGTGGCATCACAATCCCTGACTTGAAATTATACTACAAAGTCACTATAATAAACACAGTATGGTACTGGCAAAAAAATAGACCTATGGATCAAAGGAACAGATTAGAAGATGCAGAAAAAACTCCAAACATACTCAGTCACCTTTTCTTTGACAAGGAACTGGAAGAAAGCCTCTAGTAAATAGTACTGAAAAAACTAGCTTTCCACATGCCAAAGAGTAAAACTAGACCCTTATCTTTCATCATGCAGTAAACTACAATCGAAACAGATCAAAGATCTAAATATTAAAACAGAAACACTAAATCTCCTGGAAGACAAAATAGGTAGAACTTTTGAAGACACTGGTGTAGGTCAAGACTTTATGAACAAAACCCTAATTGCACAGAACTGTCACACAGAATCAACTTGGATCTCATCTTATTAAAAAGCTTCTACACAGCAAGAAAAACTACCAACAGAGTGAAAAAACAATCCAAAGTGTGGGAAAAAATTTTTGCAAGTTGTTCCTCGAAAGACTAATATCTAGAATATATAAAGATCTCAAAATATCAGCCCTCAAATTTAAAGACCCAATCCAAAAATGAGCATGTGAGATGAATACACACTTCTCATATGAAGAAGCAGAAACTATTAAATATATTTTTAAAATGTTCAACATCATTGGTCATTCAAGAAATGCAAATTATATCAACACTGAGATTCCATCCCACCCCAGAAAAGAATAGCTATTATCATGAAATCAACCAATAAAAAAATCCTGGCAGGACTGTGGAGATTCTCCACTCTTGGTGGGAGTGTATACTGGTGCAACCACTGTGGAAGTCAGTGTGGAGATTCCTCAAAAAATTGGACTACAAGTTGTATTGGACCCAGCTATTCTTCTTCTTGGTATCCTCCCAAAAGAGTTAAAAAGCATCATACCACAGCAACATATGCACACCCATGCTTATAACAGCAGTTTGTAACAGCTGAATCTTGGAAACAGCCCAAACCCGCATCAACTGATGAATGGATAAAGATGTGGTTTTTTGAAACAATGGAGTACTACTCTGCCATAAAGAAGGATAAGTTTGAGAGATTTTTAGGAAAATGGATACACCTTGAGGCCATACCTTTAGTGTAATAAGTTGGCCACACGTGTAAATGCCTCAGCGTTTCTCTGCTGTGAGAAACAGAAAGTGTAAATAAGAACCAAAATTTATAACAGACATGGTATAATAGGAAGAAAATGTTCAAATGGGAAGGGGAACTAGGGGTGGCGGTGGGGAGAGAAAGAAAAGAAAAAAATAATGAGAAAAGAAGGAAAAAATGGAAACAAATCTTTTGTAAATAAAGAGGGGAAAAGGAGCTTAAGGGAAGTTAGGGGAATGCAGGGGAAAAAACCAAGTTATATCACATATAGGCATAAATTCCCTATAATGAATGTGATCATTATGCGTAACTAAAATGTGCTAGTAAACTCAATTTTTTTAAAAAAAGGAAAGACAGGCTATCAAATTAAAAATTGCCACCACTATATTAATATTCAACAAAATAGATTCTACCAAAAAACATTTTTCAGAGACAAAAAGATATTTATTCATGATAAAGGTTTAGCTCAACAAGAAATACAATTCTAAATGTATACTACAGAGTTACAGAGACAGAGACAGAGAGAATCATAAAAATGACAAATCCACATGGCAATAGACTTTATTCATCTTCCTTTTACAGTGTGGCTCTTCAATCTCCCAATCAGTCTTTTACTGGCTAACTACCTTTCTTAATGATGGTACCATTTTTTTTTTTCTGGCACCAGGGATTGAACTCACAGCCTCACGCCTGCCAAACAAGCGCTTAAGCCACTGAGCCAAACTCCCAGTCCTAGTTTTTTGAGGCAGGGTCGCACTATGTAGCTCAGGCCAGCCTTGCGCTTGTGTTGTAGCCCAAGCCAGCCTCGAACTCACAGCGCTCCACCTACCTCAGCCTTCCAAGTGCTGGGATTAAAGGCATGCTCCACCACGCCCAGCTATGATAGTAACATATTTTTGATACAAACCCTCTTGGAACTGTAATTTGCCAATATATTCTCCCATTCTAGTTTGCCTTTAATTCTCCCAATAATGCCTTTTGAAAAATATAAAATTCTATCTTTAATGTAGCACAATAATTCATCATTTTTTCTTTTGATTTACTGTTTCCAGATCAACGATGGTAAACCCATGGTGCGCATGCTGCAGCAGGTTGTTATCGTTAAAAGCTCTAAAAGGTTTGTCATCAGTGTTCTACATATATGAAGATATTATTCATCATTATTCTCTAAAACAGGGCTATCCAACATAAAAGCCACCAGTCACACACGAGACAGCACTTCACAGATATCTAGTCCAAACTGAAATGTCAGTGTAAATACACATTGAACTGAAAAACTTTAAACCATCCTTAGAAAAAGCGTGCAAAAATCTTATACTGATTTCATATTAAAATGTATTTTGGCCATTCATCTGTTTCTTCTAATTTTTTTATTTTTATTAGTACATGGTTTCAGTACAGAATGAATACATTTATTGTGGGAAATTGGTACATGTACTGCAAATAATACATCTCAATCCCCCCCCCACCTCTGCCTCCTTTTTAAAAACATTTTAGTTGCCAGCATCAGATTCATTTATGTACTTTTTTAAATTTTATTTTAAAGAGAATTAAACCAAGCAAAACAAAACAGAATAAAATGAACTGAAACAAAACTGTGTAAGTGACACAAGATTTCAAAACAAGTAATAGGAAATCAACAATGCCTCCATTGTCTTCAAAATAGCTGCCCAGACCCTCAGACAAACCAAAATCAAACAAAACAGACTAGAATACAACCAATAAAAACAATACAATGAATGCAATACAAGACTTCAAAACAAGATAATAGTAAATCCAAAATGACTACCATAATATATCCTGTCACCCTGTCCATGCCATCAAATATAATAAAATCAAACAAGATAAAACAGAATAAAAACCCAACCAAACAAAACAATGAGAATGACATAGGACCTCAAAACAAGATAATAGGGAATTAACAATGGCTACCACCTTCAGAAAGCGATCCCCATATATGCTATGCTGCATATTATTATCCTCTTAATAGATGTTAGACTACCAGCTTTAGGGTCCGCAAAGTCAGCGACACACTAAACACTACAAGCATTAAATTGTATTTGACCTCATTAGCTACCATCACAGCCTGTGTTTCTCCAGATCAGTTGGTTGCTTCCGGGGTGGGGGGATGGCAGGGAATAGTTGGCTCTTCTTGTCTCCCTACCCATGCAAGGCAAGTATCTGGCATCTGGCTCTCCCCTAGTCAGCCCACACATGGCGCAGATTCACAGCACGTCTTACCTTCTTATTCTCCTCTCCCGCAGTCTGTGAACGGTACCGACTCATGGGAGAGGGCTGACATCTGGCTCTCATCCTGTCAGCCCACATATAGTGCCAACTCACAGGAGGCCTTAGCTTCTTTTCTTGTCTCCCACAGTCTGTGAATGGCACCAACTCACAGGAGAGGGCTGGCATCTGGCTCTCATCCAGTCAGCCCATGCAGGGTGCTGACTCACAGGAGGTCTTAGCTTCTTGTGGACTTCTTATTCTCCCCCGCCCTACAGTCCACCTCATTTATTTACTTTGTAAGTCCTAAAGTTAACTATTATAAATACCTTCTACTTTTTATTTTTAAACATTACTTCTATAAAATTTTAAGTCATTTATGGCTCACACATTTCACTGAGCATCACTACCATTTTTTTTTGTTTAATTTTTTACATTTCCTTTAGAAATCCAGTTGGAATTAGATTTTGCTCATTCTGTGGAAGTAAGTACTGCATTCTTTTCCCAGATGGATACCCAAAAGGCCCAGCACCATTTATTGAAAAGTGGTCCCTCTTCCCTGGTTCTATAGTGTCACCTTCACCATAGATCAATCGTCACAAAATACAGTATGATTCCATTGTTACAGTTTATGTAAAAGTTAATCCTAACATAAGAGATATACAGTAGAACGTAAAACTATAACAAAAACCAGAAAACACTGTTACAGAAGTTAAAATGATGTTTCAAGGAAAGGGAGTAAGGCTAGCAATGTTCTTACACGTGTCATTACACCCATGTATTTTTTTAACACAGGAAGAATCAGAGTGCTGTATTCCTCTCAGAAATGATATTTATACATAATTTATATACTTGCATTTCTGCTTTAGGTTCTCAAAAGGATAGGTGCATGCTCACTGAAACATCTTTTTAAATTCTACTTGTGAGGTCTGTGGGGTATGGTTCAGTGCTTGCCTCACACCTAAAAAACTAAGGCATGATCTTATAGTTTAATACCCAACAAAACAGATTCTTCATAGTTTACTATCCAACAAAAAGTTTAATATCCAAATAGATTAACATAGTTCTTACAGAATCCAAATAAAAGTCTCACAGTTTAATATCCAACAAAAAGAACACACCTGACAAAAAATACCCAGCATTATTTTAAAGGCAAAAATAAAAGCCCAGTAAGAAAATTGTAGGTGAAAAGCAGCAAAAACAGTTTTATTCTTTTAACTTCACAACCCAACTACTTTGTTGTTTAGAAAAACCTCCTGCTCTTTTCTAATTTACCAAGTAGTATCTTTAAACTCAAGAATATGTGTGATTTTAAATTTTCATTTAAGGTTCTGTCTCTAGCTCCAGCTGCCTCAGCTTAGCCTCAGAGGCCCCCGACCCAGGAAGATGGCTGCCACTGGCAGGGCCCATGGTTACTGCAGCAGCTTGGTGCGCTTTTCTGAGAACTCAGCTCAGCCCATTGCAGAAGATGGCAGGGAGCAGACAACGGACACCACACCCTCTGTGAGGAGCAGTGCCAAGGGTAGGGACAGACCGCCACTCAGCCAGCTGGCCTGACGGCCAGCCAGCACGGCAGAAGCTGAGGAAGATTGTTACTCAGATACTGCCAGAGCAGAAGATAAGAATGAAAGTTCTGCTGAGACAGACCTGCAGGCACAACTCCAAACGTTCCAACCTCAGTGGCTATTTGAACTTGCCCCAGGTGTAGGCTCTAAAACTGCAGAAATTTGACCTTGCAGAACAGAGCAAGAGGCTCTCTGCTAAAAGGAGCAGCACAAGGCAAAGAAAAACAAAACTGACAAAAAAGGGGGAGGGCTCAAGAATCCTTCCTAAAAGCAGAAGAACAACAAAGCGGAAGTCTTTATGAAGTCATCAAGTTTTATCACAGGACTATGCAACTTGTACCTAATACAGAGTTCAAGATTACTTATACCTGGCCTCTAGAAGGTGATGGTGTTAGAACCATTACTGAAGATGATGATGATAGCAAGATGGCAGATCTCTTGTCCTACTTTCAGTAACAGGTCACATTTTAGAAGTCTGTGCTCACACTGTGTCAGCCTGAGCTTGAGAGCAGTCAGACTCATATATCAGCACTGGCTGGCCTGCTTGAAAGCATGAGGTAGAAGCTGTTAAACTTGTTCCATACTCATCCTGGAGAGAGATGTTTTTAGAAGGGCCTTGTGATCAGTTTCATGGAGTATGTATCAGTAAAACCAAATATATTCATCAAGGGGAACAGCCTCTTGATGGTTTCTACAGAGTATGGCACCAAATGGAATATTACAGGTACATGAGATTCTTTCCTGATGGCTATGAGATGATGTTGACGACCCCAAGGAGCCTCAGTCCATTGTTCCCTGCTTAAAAAGTACGACTAGCAGAATGGATGAAATTCTACTGAGTCATTATCGCTTGTCACAAGATACAGACAATCAAACCAAAGTATTTGCTGTAATAACTAAAGAGAAAAAAGAAAAACCACTTGATTACAAATACAGATATTTTCATTGTGTTCCCATACAAAAAGCAGAGCATAGTTTTCGTGTGGGACTACAGCTGTGTTCCAGCGGCCACAACAGACTCATTTGGTCCATCATTCTTGCCACATTACTTACAAATCAACTGGTGACACAACAGTCAGTACTTCTGAGATTGACAAGATGTACACCCCACCTTGCTCTTCATCACACTGAGGAGCTACACCACTTTCTCAGGTCTCTGTACAGCCTTAGGCCCAGTCCCTCCACTGTTGCGTGAATAAAAGTATGCAGCACAAAAGAGAACCTAAGTTTATATATATAGTGGATTGGAACACATTTTAAATTGTTGGAATTCTTTTAAAGAGTAAAAATGTCACCAGGTATGGTGATGCATGCCTGTATTCCCAGCACACGGTAAGGCTGATGCAGGAGAATTGCTGTTAGTTCGAGGCCAGCCTGAGCTAAAAAGTGAATTCGAGGCCAGTCTGACCCATGTAGTGAAACCCTGTCTCAAAAAGACCACGAGACCTGCCTGGCAGGCGTGAGGTCGTGAGTTTGATCCCCGGTACAAAAAAAAAAAAAAAAACACGAGAGTATAAATTAGGGGTTTTTTAAATTATTATTTAAAGAAACACACAGTTCTTGGGTGTTTTGTTTTGATACTATAAGTTGCTTAAGTACATTTGTCTTGTAAAAAACCTTTAAATGAGGTGGAAACTCATGTTCTTTTTTGAGCAGATTTCTGTCACTTATGTCATCTTCTGCCTTATCATCCTAACACTGAAACCCACCAAGGGACAACTTTACCGGACAAGTATTTTATTTCCGGCATGGCATAGTGTCTTTGCACTAAAGGTTCAAAATGTGAAAACCTGTACTGGATTTGTTGGAAACTGTTTAACCAATAATGATCATAAAGAAATGGTTCTTTCAAGGAAAGAAATATCTCATTTATGCAAACTTGCCATACTGCATAGCTCTGAAGCCTGTATATATGACAGCAACCTCATGGTAAACATCTAAAGAAAACTGCACCAGCATCCAAGAATGTCAAAAGTCCATTATTCTATGGTTTCTTCCACTTCTCCAACACCTGCCCACGGCAAATGCACTCTGGGTGTCCTTTTCTCTTCTCTCTGTGCCAGTGATGGTGAACCTTTTAGTGCTTTCAGTGGTAACAAAACAGCTGGCTGAGGCACGCATGCCCTATGTTCACCACCACTCTACATTATTTCTGAGAAACCTCTCTCATACTCCACAGCTGCAGCTAGTATTTGTCTGCTGAGGATTACCAAATTTTAACTTCTAGCCCACACTTCTTTTTGAACTGAATGGTGTAAGTCTACCTGTACAATGGACCCTTCCACTAGAATATTCCTATAGACTAGAGTTCAGCAAATTTCTTCTGCAAAGGCCAGATAATAATTATTTTAGGTTCTATGGGATACATGGTCCCTTTTGCAACTATTCAGTTTACCACTGTAGCACAAAAGTAACTGTATACAACATACATACACACAATTCAGTGTGACTCTGTTCCAATAAAAAGATATTTACAAAAGCAGATTTGGCCCATGACCTGTAGTTTGCTGATGCCTGCTATAAACCACTGATATTACTGATACAAAACTTAGGCCCTGCTTCTCTTTCCATTATACTTTACATATTCCTTTGCTATGAATACAACCCATTTTGCCAGTGAACAGCCAACAACTGTAGGATCTCCTCTCAACTCTATCCATCGGCTGTGTTCTGTACTAAGATAAGGGAGTACCAGGTCTTCAAAGATCACCTCTCAAGGAATTATTCTGGCTACACATTTCATGAAGTTCATATTCATTTAGAAGAAATACCAAATTTTCCAAAGTCATACAAGTAGTGACTTAGCCAAGAGAAAATCAAGTTCAGGCATGACTGAGCCTCAAAATCATGCCCTTAACCACAATTTGTCACCTAATCTAGTCTCTGTCTTCAACTCTTCCACCTCAATGATCACTCATAGCCAAGAACTCTCCAGTAAATGTGGAATTCACCTTTCCTCTCCAATCCCACTATCATGGACTTAGTTCAAGATTGCTGCAACAATCTCCAAACTAGTCTCTTATTACAGTGGCCCCTTCAATTCAACTTCCTCAATGGCACCAGAATAACCTTTCCTAAAATGAATTATGCCACTTGCTTCAGTCTTTAATGGCTCCCATTACTTGAGTATAGCAGGATTCCTTTGCTTTGTAGTACTTTCCAACTCTCTTTCCTATTCTGCATAAAGCATACATTCTAAGCTTTTATTTACTCCTGATACGCTTTATCCCCATCCAACCTAAGAAGATAGAGAAGATTTTGCTGGCAGACACACATACAAACCCACACACACGAATAAATATGAAAACAAAACAGACAGATAGACAGACACGACACACACACACACACACACACACACCAGAACCAAACCACTAGTGTCCTACCTCATGTCCAAACTCTCCTTGTTCCCTTTCTATGATAAAATCGTAATTAATTGTTCTTTATGTTTTGCTACTACTTTTTCTTTATTGAATGCAATATTTTTCATTTTTTAAAGAGAAAACAAAAATCAAGAAGCAGACAATTAAAAAACAACAAAAGCAAAATGACGACGACAACAACAACAAAACAATGGTGATACAGGATTTCAAAACAAGATGATAGGAACTTAACAATGGTTGTTATCTTGCATACTGTTACCCTCAAAGTAACAGTACCAGATACAGGCTACTAGCTACAGGCATGCAAAATTGATCAAACAATATAATTTCCCTTTGAGCAGTTTCTTTTCCTTTCACTGTATCTATTGTAACTTTTGGATCTTATTTACTCTTTCAGTTTCTTATACTAGCAAGACATTACAGTATTTATACATGCAAGTCATTTATTTCACTTATGAGTATGGTTTCTAGCTGCATCAATTTACCTATAAAAGCCACGAGTTTATCATTCTTTATGGCTGAGTAGTATTCCATTATCAAAAAATACCACATCTTTTTTATCCATTTCTCAGTTGATGGGCATTTTGGTTGTTTCCAAGATTTAGCTATTACAAACTGTGCTGCTATAAACACGGGTGCACACATACTGCTGTGCTATGAAGTTTTCAATTCTTCTGGGAAAATACACAGAAGGGAAATAGCTGGGTCAAATGGAACCTCTAATCCTAGTTTTCTGAGAAATCTCCACAATGATTTCCACAGTGGTTGTATTAGTCCACACTCGCAACAACAGTGGAGAAAGGTTCCTTTCTTCCCACAGCCCCACCTGCTACTACTTTTTACAATCAAGCCTTAACTTACGCTGGTTCTTCTGCCTAGAAGGCTCTTTCCTCCACCTAGTTTACTCCTGGCCCTTCAAACTTCAAGCTTTACCAAGAAGCCTTCCACAATTCCTCTCCCACTGAAGACTGATGAGGGTGCACTACCCTGGGTAGATACACCTCTAGCACAGGATTCATTCCACTGTACTATAATCAATAACTTACTACTCTCTTTCCCTCACATGACTAAAGCTATGGAGAAGACCACTTCTCATTTAGCTATCACGTTTCAGAAGCAAGCACAATGCCTTGAACTTACTTTGTAGCCCAGGCTGGTCTCAAACTCACAACAATCCTCCTGCCTCAGCCTCCTGAGTGCTGGGATTAAACGTGTGTGCCACCACACCGGCTTGCCCCAAAAGTTTAAACTATTCTTTCCTTCCAAGAAACACCCTATACTGTATCCTTTCTCCCCAAAAGAAGTTCATCAAGAGCATAGAGCAATGCCAGAGACCTAGCTCAGTGGCTTAAGCGCCTGTCTGGGAGGCGCAAGGTTGTGAGTTCCATCCCTGGTACCAAATACATAATAAATAATTAAAGAGCATAGAGCATTCTGATAGTCCATCCAGTCATCACTAATAGGTACAGAACCCAAGACCTGATGATACCTTTTGGGTATTACATGCATCATCTAAGAGTATCAACCTGGGCATTAGGAAATCTGACTTCTGATAATTTAGGGGGAAAAAATATTACTCACATAAAATTTAAACTCAGAATAGCACTTGTTGACCAAGTCATCGTTCTTTGTGTGATCTTTCACTACTGACTTCTATGAATCCTACACTCCAGCAAAACTAATCTATTCGGTTTACAGAGCAACTTATGCGCTCTCTCACATCTCTAGGCCATCTGCCAGTTCCTCCACCTGGATCTTCTTCCATGACTAAACTACAAGCACATGTGACCCTTCTCCCTCCACCAGACACCCCTCTCTTGCTCTCCTAAGCATGACTTTGCTCAGCGTAGGTTATTTACTAAATGGCTGACCCCCACCATGATTTGCACTAGGGATTATATATACAGTAGTGAACACAGATGTGGCCCTGCTCCCAAAAAATGGTTGTGTGGCTTTCTGCTTAACACAATAATGTCTAGAGTGGACATTAGATCTTGCCTTACCTGTCAATCTCTCGCTCCAACTATATTGCAAGATTCTGGAAACAAGACAACCCCTTTCTGCTCTGTAGCCTCCACATCCCGTACATAATTTAACACTATTAATAAAACCATGGGCATTATACGCATCACCTAAGAATATCAGCCTGGGCATTAGGAAATAAAACCAAAGTGAAGGTTAAAAGGCTCCAACTGGTTGCAGTCAGAAGTATTTATTCTTTGGGCTCTTTGTCCTTTTTGTCTCTGCTCAGCATATAAACCTAAAAATATCATTTGCTGAAGTCTTCTGAGTCTTTTGGAACAGGTTTCTTTTCTTTGCTAAATGCAAAGACACATCATCCCAGTTATTCACCACGCCTGATTTTTGTTTACCATTATATTCCCAACAGTATGTGCCACACCTAGGAAAGTGCCTATAGCACATGAAATCAATAAACATGTACTTGGTTTATAAATGACTTAGTGAATGGGTAAGTAAATGGATATATATTATTAACTTTGAATACCTTATTCACATTTGGTAAGTGTTCATTGCTTTACTTTGTATTTCAAAGAGCATGTATGCAACAGTTATTTGTTCTAGAAACACTAAACCCTCTCACTGCCTGCTTGCTGTTTACTCAGCAAGGGCAACTTAATGCATGCTGTTTTCTAACTCTCCCTTTACCCATCTTTATCAACAATACAAACTAATGTATTTTAACTATAAAGTTCATAAAATATAAGCATGAACTAGTTGAAACGAGGTCTACAGTAGAAAATCCAAAAACTGCATAATTAAAATTCTTAGAGCCGGGCGTGGTGGCGCACACCTTTAATCCCAACACTCAGGAGGCTGAAGTAGGTGGAGCGTTGTAAGTTCGAGGTCGGCTTGGGCTACAACGCGAGCGCAAGGCCGGCCTGAGCTACATAGTGCGACCCTGCCTCCAAAACTAGGGCTGGGAATTTGACTCAGTGGCTTAAGCACCTGTCTGGCAGGCGTGAGGCTGCGAGTTTGATCCCCGGTGTCGCAAAAAAATAAATAAATAAATAAATAAAATAAAATAAAATAAAATTCTTAAATTATTTTGCTCCAGGTGGATTAAAAAACTTGGCTTATTACATAATAAAATATATTGTTGTCTTGGTTTCTTTTCTCATTGCTGAGACAAAATACCCAGCGCCCAAAGTTAAAGGAGGAAAGGTTTATAGAGGTTTCAGTCCACAATCAGTTAACTCCAAGGAGGGTGGCACATAGCAGGGGGGCAACAGTTCATGATAGCAGAAGACAGCAAAAGCAACAAGAGAGACACAACTCTTTCTGTCCCTTATATTATACTGCAGGCTACCCGCCCTAGGGCAGGTGTAGCAGTCACACCCTTAATCCCAGCACCTTATCCCAGCATTTCACCACCAACCAATCATATACTGTGGATTCAGCCACCTCTGAAAAAGTTCTATGACTGCATGAGACTTTGAGGAAACATCTAGACACAAATTACCAACTGTCAACTCTCCAAAGACATTTATATAATGGACACTCCCTACCCTTTCTTGCATGAATGACTGTGTCTTAAAATAGGTATAAACAGACACTTGAGTTGCTTGGAACTCTTTTCTCTTTTTAACCTGCAAAGAAAAATTTTCTGCCCATTAGACATTACTAAATTTGTGCTTCATTATCAGAACATTTCCTTACTGCACCTTGCTTACAACATTCTCATTTCAGTGCACAGCCCAACACAGACAGCGTCCTACATACATCTCTCACTAATTTCAAACAACAATCTTAATGATCATAACACTAACATTTCACATTTGTAAGTGACTGGTATGCTGAACTCATTAATATTCACAGCCCTAACTGGTGACTATTACTATTCCCATTTTACACAGATAGAAACTGAGTCTTGAAAAAGTTGAATTTTCTAATGTCACATGCAAGAGTGAAATTAAAGATCAAATACTGGCTTAGCAGTAATCTTAAAATCACACTGCTACTCTGCCTTCTCAATTAACCACATTATGTTGTTAAACACCAGACATGAAAAAGGGAGAAAAAAAAAAAAGAAATAATATTAAGCTTTCCAAAGCACTCATGACAGAAAGCTCTTCCTAGAATTGAGTCACATTCAATATGACATATTGACAAATCATAACATATGTAGCTAGAACTAAGCAAGTAGACAAAGTCCCTGAAAATAAGACGTCTGTTTAACACTAATCGCTATATAAGACCCCAACTCACTATTTCTTACCCAATAATATCCTAACAATTTAAATCATTTGTGAAGCTCTCTAATGTACATAATATACCACCACTTCCTATGGGTTTCCCTTCTCCGAGGCTTTGTCTATCAGTAGTTTCTGCCCTTACTTAGCCAAGCTATAACCCACATTCTGAAAGAGCACAGGTCAAAAGCAACTTTCTGAAAAGCCAGAACTTTATGAAGAATGTGAATATAATTATGAAGATCATCTGGGCAAACAAAAGCTTATTTATGCCTCAAAACAATTTTCTAGCCAAAAATCTTCTAATATGAGGCTGTTGAGGTACTCAAAGTAGAGATAATGTTTCTCATTCCTTGTGTTCCAGTCTTGGCACAGGTATTGCCTTCCAACTGGTACTAATCCACTAAATACACTAAATAAAAGCTGTAAGTTAATACATCTTCAAAAATGAACTATCTATAATAGTAAGCAGCCATTTTGTATGCAGAGCAAATGATAAATATGAACCACTTTCAAGTTGTTACATCAATGTAAGTCAGAGAATGATCAAGATTTGGAATGTACTTCCTAAACATGGGGTGGGGGGGTGTTTACATTAGATTTTATTGATACATCTTAAATATACATAATGATCACATTCATCACAGAGAATTCGTACTATACACGATATAACTTGTTTTTTCCTCATTCTCCTACCCTCCCTACAACCCCTCTCCATTTACAAAGCTTTTTTCTGTATTTTCCTCCTTTTCTTTCTTTTTTTTTAACTTTTCCCTTCTTCCTTTTCTCCCTCCTCTCTCTTGTCCCCCTACCCATTTGGTTTTTTTCCCCCTACCCATTTGAATGTAAAATGCAGTTTTTAATTACATAGCTATCCATGTACTAAGAACTAAATGTTGCACCTCATTTATAAGAATTACAATTTCTACTTAACAGATGAGAAACAGATTTAGAAAAGTTAAATAACTTGAAGAGCATCATATAGGGTGCAAGGATCAGACCTGAAACTCAAAGTTAAGATCTCTCTGAAGCTCTTCACTGTCCAACTCTGCACCACAAATAACATCTCTACAAAATTCCCATGTGTGAGAAGCATTTTAACGTCAAAGAAACATTATTCTACTAAAACTACTAAGCAGAGTCATGTGATTTCAAGACAAGGCAATCCTTCAATCATAAACAGAACTAATGTTTATCATGGTAAATGACATGACAAGGATCATGTTTGTCTACATGAGACACTGAATGAAACCCTATGTGAAGAGATATAAATCACATCCAAAGAGTAACTCAGAGGAGAATTTCTATAGCAATTACTGTAGGTAATTCATCAAGGGACACACGGTGACTTGAGAATCATGGCCCAACGACTGAAAGGAGAGCCCAGCATCTGAAAGCAAAGTGGTCCAGCAGAGGTAAAAAAGCACACGGATGCTCCCCTTGAGAGCAATGAGAAAATCTGGACAGAAAAACTGCAGAAGCTGTTTCTTTACTGAAAAGTAAAAGCAGGTGAATCAATTTTAGTATATGTGCTGCCAAAGCAAGTACAACAGTAGGTGAATCAGGGAAGACTGGAATTCAAAACACTACCCCATCCACAGATTTAAATAAGGCCAGAGTCTCCTAACATGTTATCCAAGATGGGGATACAACCCAAACATAGCACAGGAAGAATGGAAAATCTATAGAAAAAGAAAATCAAGACAAGCCAATACTAAAATGATGCAAATGATAAAATTATACCACAGACTTTAAAGCAGCTATTATTTAAGTGAGCCCATAAAAAAGAATAAACACAAAGCACTCATTATTACAAATTCTTGTCTTCCTTTTCTCTCCTAACTCCAACTGCTTGCACTACCATTCCTCCACCAAAACTCTTCTACTCAAGGTTACCAATGTCCCCACATGGCAGATCCTCAGATACTTACATGAACTGTCAGCAACAACTGACTGAGATGATCACTTCCACTTCCATTCTCTTGCTTTCTAGACACCACATGTTCTCCTGGTTTTCTTCTAGGTCTCTCAGCTGTCCCTCCTCTGTTCTCGAAAATGTTAGTTCTAGAGTCCACAAACCTCTGTCCTTTTCACCTCTTCCTAGGCAGTATCACTCGAAATACTGACTCCATGCTCAGTGTAACTCAGGCCCTCCCACCCTATAAACACAGTTGACTGGCCGCTGTGCTGGGCTGTCTGTATCAACTCTGTATTACCACTGCCACCTCCTATCTCTTGCAATGTCACAGAGAATTCAGAATCACAGCTCAGACAGCCCTGCTTGCAACAACAACTCAGTGTCAGTTACATAATAAAGGTACTCTTGCAAAACTCTAAGATGAGAAACAGAACTCTATTCTAGGAGGCAGTTGCACAAAGAGCACAGATGCAAGTAAGTGGAGGACAACTAAGATCTGGCAAATAACACAGAGAGCAGTTTTTCGCTGAGAATTCCCAGTGGCTTTTAAGGAAGACCCCAGGAACTACTGCAAATATTAGGAGTGGCTCCATGTGCCAGAATCACAGCTGACTCCAGAGAAGCTCCTATTAAATATAAACTATCCATCTGCTTTCCTGATCTACAACTCTTCTAGTCCTTTCACTAATAGTGAAGAGATCTAATTCTTTGTATTAAACTATACCTAATACGGTTTCCCTTTTCTTAACGAAACCCTGATGTACACACTCTACAAAGAGTAGCTTTGAGATCCAGCAGAGACTACATCAAAATTATGAGTAAATAAAATGTCCAAAAGACAACACAAAGCTCGGCACTGACCCTCCCCCTCCAAGCCATCTTTACACAAGATGGCTCCCCCTCCAAGCTTCGGCTCCCTCAATTGATGATGAATCCAGACTTCTGGGAAGTTGATGGAACTATGAAGAGCAGAGAAAAACACTCTCCCAGATTTGGTGTATGGACAACCAAATATAGCAACATGAGGAAGAGGAGGAGAAAAGTGAGTCTCCAGAACGCAGCAAAGATCTGAAGACCATAGGGAGAGTGAAGCGAAACCTCAACAAAGGAGGATGCAGCAAGCAGAACTTTCTTCCTGAGCCCAGACTCACTGCATGGGAAGGGTGGCTCCACCTGCCAACACATGGTGACTACTGGCCACCCCAGAGGCCTCCACAGAGACATGTAGCAGTGGACACAGCAGACTGCAATGGATGGCGAGTTATTCGAGTTGAGATGTTCCCCAGGAGAGGGCTATTGGCCAGCAGCCATCTTGGAGAAGGATGGACTAATCTTGGAATTCAGAGCAGCTGCAGGCTGGCTCCACCTAGTGGCAGCCAGTGTCAGGGTGAGGCAGAACCAACTTCAAGTACGCATGAGTTCAAGGAGCTGAGTTCAAACTGGCAGGAGGCACACTGAGAGTTATAGGCTCACAGCCAGAAACCAGCCTGAACTTCACTGGAACTGAAGGTCCAAGTTTGCAGAAATTACCCATTACTCCACCAGAAATCTACGGCTGACTTGCTGGGATTAATCAACATGAATCTGGACTCTGCCTGCCCATTCTGACTACCAGTGACAGTACAGACATGTCTTGAAGTGGACATTTTTGTTATTATTTTCTTTTTTATTTTCTTGCTTTTGTTTTTGATTTGTTGTCTTTTCTCTTGCTTGTTCTTCTTTTTATGAGTGTGAACACTGTTTCCAGTTTTGTTGTTGTTCTGTTCATTTTATTTCCTTCTTTTTCCCTCCTGTGTTCTTCACCAGTTTCCCAAAATTTACATAATCTGTCTTTCAGCCTTGCTTCTAATCTCTTCCTCTTCTATTTCTCTATTTTCCCACAACCCTTAAACTATTTTTTAAACGTTTTCTATCTCCCTCAGTTATCACTGTTAGCAAATAATAGCTTTTGAAATCATTTTTTGTTGACTTGATGTTTCATAATAAACCAAAATTTACAAGGCACCACAGTGCTTATAAGAATTCATACTGCAAGCCGGGCGTGGTGGCGCACGCCTTTAATTCCAGCACTCGGGAGGCTGAGGTAGGAGGAGCGTTGTGAGTTCAAGCCCAGCTTGCGCTACAACGTGAGCGCAAGGTGACCTGAACTACATAGTGCGACCCTGCCTCAAAAAATCAGGGCCAGGGGTTTGGCTCAGCAGCTTACGTGCCTGTCAGGCAGGCGCAAAGTTGTGAGTTCAATCCCTGGTGCCGCCAAAAAAAAAAAAGAATTCATACTGCAGTAAAGTCAATGAATTATACACTTCATACCCTTCTCATGCTTTCAGACGTTAAAATGAGAAGCAAGATTTTCATTCCCATGCAAATTTGCAGCAGATATGTTTCATGAGTTAAAGTATAAGTCCAATAGCATTTCTGAACCCTAATGTAAATACAAAGAAAATTTATTGGCTGGGTGTGAATGGAGCACTAGACTGAGGCAGGAGGATCACTGCAAGTTCCAGGTCAGCTTGGGATATACAGTGAGTTCAAGGTTGGCCTGAACTACAATGCGAGATTCTGTCTCAAAAAACAAGACAAAATAAAACAAACACGCTCAAAGGCAAACATCAAGGTGATTCTAATACAGTAGTATAAATGTCTTCCAAACAAAGAGTATGCTCAATTAAAACAATATATTCCTGGGCCAATATCAGTATTCAGGAGTAGTTAACAGTATGAAGACATTTTCAAAGAGGAAACATGTATAATCTTGCAGGCTAGCATTTTGAGAAGGACATCTGTGACTTTTTTTTTTTAACTGCTGGGGATTGAACCCCAGACTTCACACATGCTACACAAGCACTCCCCAGCTCTTTTAAAATTTTTATTTTGAGATAGCATCTCACTAAGTTACGGAGACTAGCCTTGAACTCTCCAACCTCCTCCCTTAGCCTCCCCTGGGATTACAGTTGTATGTTACCTCTCAGCTTGTAAATCACTTTGATAATAGGGAATATTAACTCAATTCCAATTAAACAAAATACTATCCACCCCTCACCCCAAAATGATTCCATTCTTATTAGTAGACCTGTATAATAAAAGATATTTAAAGCTGGGCTTGAGCAGGAGCACTTTGGCAGAAGGATGGCAAAATCAAGTCCACCCTGCGCAACATAGACTTGGAAAGTCCCTGACTCAAAATTTAAAAATAAAAAAGGGGTGGGAATGGAACTCAGTGCAAAGACCTTGGGTTTAATCTCTAGTACCAAAAATAATAATTATCATATTAAATTATATCATCTTAAATTCTCTCAATGAAAATTTGTGGGAATCTGCTTTCTCTCATTACACATAAGTGTGACCAATAATCATGATAAATCAACTTGAATGAATTAAGAAATGCTTAGCAAGTTAGTACAGCACAGTTCTGAGTGTGTCCATGGATTACTGGCATGTAGGCCAGCAAATTGAGCGGGGAAGACCTAATCCAATTGAGGGTGGCACCAACCAATATGCTTGTAGCCTAGGTGGAATAAAAAAAGAAAAAAGAAGGAAGTGTCCCCACTGTGAAGAGCACCAGTCTTCCTGAGTAGGTGAACTCTTTGTTACCACTGCTTTAGACACTGTTCTCCAGTTTCTCCAGTCTTTTAATGCTGACTGACCCCAGTGAATCTCTAGAGATTTTCCAAGCCTTCAACCTCACATTGATGCTGCATCCTTGATGGTTCTCATTCTGTGTTCCATCTTTGGCAGAGCAGCTACTGAATCCTCTGGCTACATAGCATACAGATGGCCACTGTGAACTCTCCAGCTTCTGATCCTGTAAGCCAACCTAATACTGTAAATCTCCTTGCCTAATTATACACAAATTTTCTATTGACTCTGTTCCTTTGGAGAATAAGTACTTATGTAAGATTATTTTGCCTATTAGTCTGCAAAACATGAAGTTTACCTTCTGTTACTTTCATAAATTTCCCAATCACTGTAGTCAACTAAATCCTCAAGTCTCCTGCCTGCAAGTAGAGTTAAGACATATTTCCCCAGTCTTTCTCAGCTGACTTTCCACATTTATTCCTGATAAATTTTTCCTTATTGATTTTGGGACATTAGAACCTGTCACAATATATTAAAATCCTAATTCAAAAACTGAGCTGTCTCCCAGGATGACTCCTATTCTTCATTCAAATTCCTACAGAAACATTAGGACAGTGTCAAACATGACACACTCCTGCAAACATCCTCACTTGTGTATAGAAATTCTAATTTTCTATTTTTTGGTTGTTGTTTTTGAGACCGAGTGTTGTAGTTTTTTTGTTTGTTTGGTACCGGGGATCAAACTCACGACCTCGCACTAGGCAAGCACGCCACTGAGCTAAATCCCCAGCCAGACTGAACTGTTATGTTGCCCAGGATGGCCCAACTTCTGGGCTCAAAGAACCTTCCAGTCTCAGCCTCCACAAGCAAGCATCACTCACACAGCTTAATTTTTTGGTTCATGGTACATAACACTTCACGTAGTTGCAACATATCTTCCACCATAAAGAAAACATAATTTTTTTAAGTGCCTAGCAATGACAAAAACAATTTGCTTTCCTAGGCCTCACACAATAAAGGATTTCTTTGTGTCCAAAGAAAAGTTTAGCCCTCTGTCCAACTCCTGTGACTCTAAGCTCCCTAGAATTTCCTATTTAATAAGGCTCTTGGTTTACCTAGGAGACCTGAAGCATGGGATACTAGGCTCATCCTCTGGAAGGGTCAGAAACTAAGGTCAGGCATAAGGGTGTATAGCCATGTCTACACAATGATTCCCAGTAAATACTTTGGATACCAAGTCTCAGGTGAGCTTCCCAAGTCAACAATAGCCCATCCATGCTGCCACACATGGATACTGGGTAAATAAGCACTGTTTGTGCAACTGCTCTGAGAAAGGACAAAGGGAAACTGAAAGCTGGTCTCTCCTGATTGCCTTCTGTGCCTTCCCTTCACTGATTTTAATATGTATCTTTTTACTGTAATAAACTAACCCTGAGTAAAAGAGCTTTTCTTAGTTCTGTTAATTTTTCTTGCCTATCATTGAACCTGCTGTAGTCTTGAGGACCTAACAAAAACATTGTAATTTACAATGTATATTTCACTAACACTAGAACAGTGTTAAAATGTGGAGATTTGTCAAAATGTGGGGGTGTAAGTTTAAAGCGCAAGTGACTAGCACCAGGCGTGGTGGCACACACCTTTAATCCCAGCACTCGGGAAGCTGAGGCAGAACGATCATTTTGAGTTTGAGACCAGCCTGAGCTAGAGTGAGTTTAAGGCCAGTCTGAACTGCTTAGTGAGATCCTGTCTCAAAAAACAGGGCCAGGGATTTAGCTCGGTGGTGAAAGCGCCTGCCTAGCAGGCACGAGGTTGTGAGTTCGAGCCTCAGTACCAAACAAACAAACAAAAAAAACCCGCAGGTGATTAGACTGATAATTCAAGAACTCTAGTGGATGCTCTCAAGTATTTGCATTTTTAATACTCTCCTTAGTGATAATTTGGTATACTACTTTCACTGATAAGTCTGAGCAATTTCTAAGGGCAGGGACTTTTCTCTTACTTAATGAACCCTTATAGCCTAGCACAAGAATCCATGACAAAACTCTCTAAATCTGATGGAGAGGGGCAGAACTTGCATTATTCTAGTATTTTAAAGATCGGAATGTATGTCTTGCTTTTCAATTCTTTACTATTCAGATGATACAAAAATAAGTGGAAACCAGCTGAAAAAAGTTTGGTCAACAGAGTCAATTATACCCATTGCTTACACCTATTTATCAATCGTTTTAATCTCTTCTGCTAAGTAACAGGAAAGATGTGTTTCACAAACTGTCATAACCCTTTGCTGACTGAAAGACTTACTCTAAGCCTCAAGAAAACCAAGATTCTGACTTCCAGGAAGACAGCAGAGTGGTAAGCAGCAAAGAAAACAACCTCTCTGGAGTCACAGTCCAGATGTTGGAATATATATCAGAAGGAAGCTAAGAAGGAAGGAATTGGGTCCCCTGGACCCAGGAAAAATCTGAAGTGCAAAATGAAGCCCACAGAGACAGTGAAAAAAAAAACCTCAAGGAAAAAGAAGGTGGTAGCCAACGATGCCTTTGCCCTGAGACTGGACTCACTGTGCCAAAGGAGCTATTCAAACCTGGGGACGCATGGTCATGGCTGGCAGCCCTAGAGGCCTCTGCAGAGAGACGCAGCAGTGCAGGAGAGCAAGATGTAGACGACTGCACTGGCTGGTAGTGAGTGCAGAGGAGTTAATCCTCCCACAGGAAAACAGCGATTAGCTGGGAGCCATTTTGGAGACAGGCTGGTAAGCCCAGAACCAAAACTGCTGCCAGCTTCATCTAGCAGCTCCCAGCTGGGCCAGACCCATGGAAATTGCCTGGACTGCGGTGAGCCCAATGAGTCTGGTCTCAGGGCAGGCCTGCTGAGATTCTGCACTACTCTGCCATAAAGCAACGGCTGGCTTGCTGGGATAGATGGGCATGATTCAGGACTCTGCCTCCATGGGCTGTCTACTAGTGAAACCAGAGAGCATCCTAGAAATGGACTGTTTGTTTTTCTTTTTCTTTTCTTTCTCCTTCATTGTTTCTTTATGAGTGTTAAAGTGTTAAAAAGTTCTCGGTGCATGTGGTTCTGCTCTGTTCATCCTTTTATCTCTTCCATCTCTCTTTTCCTTCAGTTGTTTGTACCAGTTTCCCCAAGTTGGTGTGATCCCTCTTTGTCCTCCAGCCTTACTTCTCATCACTTTCTCTTCTTCCACTTCTCCATTTTCTCCTTAATCCATTTTAAATTTGAACCCTTGAGGGAAAAATTGACAATTACAGACATATATTGCATATAATTATGTGATTTGTTTTACATTTTGTCATATAATCACAAATCTAGTTTATATGGTTGAAAGTGGCAAATTAAAGGTTAGCTCAGTTTGTTTCATTCTAGGCTCCGTTTGATGCTATTGATATCACTATAGCCAAAACAGACATAACTGTTCTAAACAGCTGCTGGTCCTGGTATTCCACGTCTGAGATTAACTAAGAGTGTCACAGAAACTACAGTGGCACAGTGCCAAAGAACCAGGGACTGGGCCAAACAAGCAACAACTTCTCATCTCCAACAAACTGAAGAGGTAAGCTCTTTCGACAGACTCACAACTCAAAAACCAGCGACACCTGGAAGATACCTCAGAGGAGTAATCATCACCTAAGAGTCCTAAATACTATCAATAAGGCAACCCACCATAGGCAACTTACAAGCATCACCCCAGGAATTAAACTAAACCAAAGAGACAAAATTGAGTTCAATCCCCGGTGCCGCAAAAAAAATAAATAAATAAAAAAAATAAAATGAGAAGACACTTAAACAAAATGCAACTCCAGACATCCAGCTCGCCAAAGGCAAATCCAGGAGGCAATGAGGTGGGACAATCCAAAAGCCCCACCACCACCACCACCAGGTCTCTCTGAAGTGGTAACAGCAAAGCAACTGAATTAGGCTCTGGAAAAAATGAAATCAGAAATAATCTCTCAGATAACTACACAGATTACCAAAATACACACCATGCTTAGGAACATTAGAGCAGACACAGACCAAAAAACAAAAACAAAAACAAAAAAGATGAGCTTAACAAAATTATAGAAGATCAGCACAGGAAAGAAATGGAATCCATAGAGCAGATTCAAGCAGATATCCAGGAGAATAAAACCTCCACTGAAAGTTTTCAAAGCAGATTAGGCCAATGTGTGGACAGGATCTCAGATATTGAAGACAGGCTTGCAGTTAGTGACAAGTAAAAGAAAGATTTCTCAAAAATAGAAAGGGACCATGAGAAATCAATCCAGCAGCTGCTAGATGAGACAAAGAAGAATAACTTAAGGTAACTGGAGTCAATGAACAAGCAGGAGATAACACAAATGACATTAAAAACATTTTCACAGACATCATGACAGAAAACTGTCCTGGTAGAGAAAAAGAATTTGACATACAGAAAAACAAGGCATACAACTCCAATTAGCAATGATCAAAAAAAAAAAATCTACAGTCAGGCATATCATAATCAAGATTACAGAAATTCAGCACAAGAACAGAATTCTAAAAGCTGTTAGGGAAAAGAAACAAAGCACCTATAAACAAAAGCCCATCAGAATTACATTTAGTTCACAGCACAAACTGTCAAGTCAAGAAGAGATTGGCTAAAGTATTTCAAGCCCTAAGAGATGTACTCAGATTGATGTACCCACCAAACTATCTTTCACAACTAATGGAGAAGTAAGATATTTCCATGACAAAGAATACCTAAGGAAATTCATGAACAACAAACTAGCACTCCAAAATGTTCTGAAGGACATTCTAGAAAAAAATGACTACAACTCCATGAACCCCAACAGAAGGAATCCACCAGGGGAGGCAAACAATTAGAGGAAAGGGGGAAAAAAGGGAGTGGGAGAGCCAACAACAGGAAAATAACAAGGATAAGTCAACACATTTCAGTTATAACCATCAATGTTAATGGTCTTAATTCGCCAATCAAAAGACACAGACTAGCAGAATGGATCAAGAAGCAAGATCCAACATATGCTACATACAAGAAACGTTTAATTCAAAAAGAAACTCGTACAACTGAAAGTCAAAGGATGGAAAACAACACTCCATGTGACAGGAACCCAGAAAAAAAAAAAAGGGGTAGCTATTATATTTGCAGACAAAGTGACTGTTAAGCCAAGACTGATTAAGATACACAAAGGTCACTACATCCTCATAAAGGAAACAATCCAAGAGGAAGTAATAACAATCATAAATATATATGCAACAAATACCAGTGTACCCAACCATGTAAAACAATTACTAACAGACATGAAAAATCAAGTAAGCCCTAATACAATTGTATTAGGAGACCTTAACACCCCACTGTTCCAAAAAGACAGATCAACTAGATAAAAAAAATCAATGATGAAATATTAGAACTAAATCAAACTTTTGAACAAATGGACTTAGTAGATGTCCACACAGTGTTCCACCCCACAACATCAGAATACACATTCTTCTTAGCTTCACATGGGACAGTCTCCAAAACAGACCATATGCTGACTCACAGAACATCCTTAAGTAAATGCAAAGGAATTCAAATTATCCCATGCATATTATCAGACCACAGTGCAATGAAAATGGAAACCTACACCACAGGAAACCACAAGAACTTCATAAACGCATGGAAATTAAACAGCACCCTACTAAACAACCAATCGGTCACAGATGAAATTAAAGAAGAAATCAGACAGTTTTCACAGTTGAATGATAACAACAATACAACATACCAAACTCATAGGACACAATGAAAGCAGTCTTAAGAGGGAAATTTACAGCAGTAAATACCCATGTCAAGCTGGGCGTGGTGGAGCACCCCTTTAATCCCAGCACTCAGGAGGCTAAGAAAGGTGGAGCATTGTGAGTTCGAGGCCGGTTTGGGCTACAACGCCAAGCGCAAGGCCGGCCTGAGCTACATAGTGTGACCCTGCCTCAAAAAACCAGTTTGGCTCAGTGGCTTAAGCACTTGTCTGGCAGGCGTGAGGCTGTGAGTTCAATCCCTGGTGCCGCCAAAAAAAAAAAAAAAAAAAAAAATCCATGTCAGGAAAACAGAGCAAGCGCATATGAACAACTTAATATTGAACCTTGAACTTCTACAAAAAGAAGAGCAGACTAAAGCAAAAGCTCGTACAAGGGAGAAAATTATAGCGATCAGAGCAGAAATTAACACGAGAGACTAAAAAACAACAAAAAGAATCAATGAATCGAAGAGTTGGTTATTTGAAAGATTAAACAAAATTGACAAACCCTTAGCTAACCTTATCAAAAAAAAAAAAAAAAAAAAAAAAAAAAAAAAAAAAAAAAAAAAAAAAAAAAAAAAAAAAAAAAGGACAGAAAAGACTCAAATCCACAGTTAGGAATGAAAAGGGTGGAATCACCACAGACCCTGCAGAAATCCAGAAGATCATCTATATGTACTTTGAAAATTTATATTCTAATAAGATGGAAAACACAGAAGAAATGGACAGATTCCTATATACATATGAATTACCAAAGCTGAATCAAGAAGATATAAAAATCCTAAATAACCCGGTATCAATAAATGAAATTGAAAATGTAATTAGAAACATAACAACATCAAGGCCAGCCTGAACTGCATTGTGAGACCCTGTCTCAAAACAATAGGGCCGGGGATTTAGCTCAGTGGCATAAGTGCCTGCGCAAAGCAGGCAGGTTGAGAGTCCAATCCATGGTACCAAAAATAAATAAATAAATAAACAAGTAACAACAAAGAAAAGCCCAGGCCCTGATGGATTCAATGCTGAATTCTACAAGAAATTCAGAGAAGACCTAACACCACTACTTCTCAAACTCTTTTAATGAAATTGAAAGAGAAGTAATACTTTCAAATTCATTCCTGGAAACAAGCATTACCCTGATACCAAAACTAAAGAAGGACCCAACTAAGAAAGAGAATTACAGGCCTATTTTTCCAATGAACACTGATGTAAAAGTCCTCAATAAGATACCGGCAAACAGACAGCGGCAAATCATCAAGAAGATTGTACACCATGATCAAGTGGGATTCATTCCAGGGATGCAGGGATGATTTGACATATGTAAATCCATAAATGTAATATACTACATTAACAGGGCCAAGGACAAAAATCATATGATCATCTCAATAGATGCAGAAAAAGTTGTTGACAAAAGTCTGACATCCATTCATGATAAAAACCCTACAAAAAATTGGAATAGATGGTGTTTATCTCACAACAAACCAACAGCCAACAGCCAACATACTAAATGGACAAAAACTGAAAGCTTTCTCTCTAAAATCAGGAACAAGATAAGGATGTTCACTGTCTCCACTCTTATTTAACACAGCCCTAGAAACTTTAGCAGGAGTGATTAGACAGAGACAGAAATAAAAGGAATAAAAATAGGAAAGGAAGAAGTTAAAACTATTGTTATTTGTGCATGACATGATACTCTACTTAGAAGACCCCAAAAACTCCACCGACAGACTACTAGATTTAATAAGCAAATTCAGTAACATACCTGGTTACAAAGTCAACACCGAAAGATCAATAGCCTTTCTGTACACGAATAACAAACTCACTGAGAAAGAAATCAGGGAAACAATACCTTTTACGATAGCATCCAAAAAAATGAAATATCTAGGAATCAACATAACAAAGGATGTAAAAGACCTCTACACTGAAAACTACAATACTCTGAAAAAGGAGATTGAAGAGGATATTAGAAAATGGAGAGAGAGCCCATGCTCTTGAGTAGGAAGAACCAATATTAGTGAAAATGGCCATACTTCCAAAACTGTTAAACAGACTCAATGCAATCTCACTCAAAATTCCAATAGCACGCCTGCCTGGCAAGCGTGAGGTTGTGAGTTCAATCCCCGGTACCAAAAAAAAAAAAAATCAATAGCATGTCTCATAGAATTACAGAAAACAATCCTAAAATTCATCTGGAACCAGAAAAGACTTAGAATAGCAAAGATGATCCTGGGCAACAAAGACAAGACAGAGGGTATCACAATCGCTGACTTGAAATTATACTATAAAGCTACTGTGATAAAAACAATGTGGTGTTGGCAAAGATCAATGGAACAGATCAGAAGATGCAGAAACAACTCCAGATACACTAAACCACCTTATCTTTGACAAAGGTGCCAAACACACTCTTTGGAAGAAAGACAGCCTCTTTAATAAATAGTGCTGGAAAAACTGGCTCTACACATTATGAAGATTAAAACTGGACCCGTATCTTTCACCATGTACCAAGGTAAAATCAGAACGGATCAAAGATCTTTTTTGTTTTCCCTTGTACTAGGAATAGAACTTACAACCTCGCACCAGTCAGGCAGGCGATTACACCACTGAGCTAAATCCCCAGCCCTATTTTTTGAGACAGGGTTTCACTATGCAGTTTAGGCTGACCTTCAACTCACTTTGTAGCCCAGACTGGTCTCCAATTCACAACGATCCTCCTGCCTCAGCCTCTCGAGTGCTGCAATTAAAGGCATGTGCCATCACACCCGGCTAGATCTTCACATTAAAACAGAAACATTAAATCTGCTGGAAGACAAGAGCAGGTAAAACACTTGAAGACACTGGTGTAGGCAAAGACTTTATGAACAAAATCCTGATTGCACAGGAACTATTACAAAGAATCAACAACTGGGATCTTGCCCTACTGAAAAGCTTCTGCACAGCAAGAGACAACCAACAGAGTGAAGAGACAACCCACAATGTGGTAGAAAATGTTTTCCAGCTGTACCTCAGACAAAGGATTACTATTGACATCATATAAAGAACTCAAAAAAATCAGCCCTCTCAGATTTAAAGACCCAATCCAAAAATGGGCATCTGAGATGAATCCACATTTCTCAGATGAAGAAATACGAACAGCAAATAAATATGTGAAAAAACATTCAACATCACTGGTCATTCGAGAGATGCAAGTTAAAACACACTGATATTCCACCTCACCCCAGAAAGAATGACTAGTATCAACTAATCAACCAATAACAAATGCTAGAAGGGGTGTGGGGGGAAAGGACCCTTTTTCCACTGTTGGTGGGAATGCAGACTGGTGCAAACACTGTGGCAATCAGTGTGGAGACTCCTCAAAAAACTAGGGGACTAGAGGTCCCATTCGACCCAGCTATTCCCTTTCTCAGTATCTCCCCAAAAGAATTAAAAACATCATACCACAGCAATACATGTGCACCCATGTTTATGTAACAGCCAGATCTAGGAAACAACCTAAATGCCCACTGACTGAGGAATGGATAAAGAAGATGTGTTTTTATACAATGCAGTGCTACTCGGCCATAAAGAACAATAAACTAGAAACTGTTATAGGTAAATGGATGCAATTTGAGACCATACTCATTAGTAAGATAAGTAAGACACACATTTGTGAGCCAGGCGTGGTGGCATATGCCTGTAATTCCAGCACTGAGGAGGCCAAGGCAGGAGGATCATTGTGAGTTTGAGCCCAGCCTGGGCTACAAAGTGAGTTCAAGGCCAGCCTGAACTTCATAGTGAGACCCTGTCTCAAAAAGACAAAAAACAACAACAACCAAAAAAGACTCACATGTGTAAACATGATATTGTCTCATTAGTGTGAGAAGCTGAAAGAAACAACATATGTACATGCATATAAAAAAATAGTTAAGATAGTTATACTACTGATGTCTCTGAGTTCACTGAAGACAAAGATTTGTGCCAGTATTGTTCGGACAACTGAACACAGATATCCTGTGCTCTGGGTGAATGATTTAGGGATGACAATGCCCAATCAATGTAACATTGTTGCTCCCCCCCATTGACATGGTTTAAAATTTTGTTTTAGTTTTCTTTTTCTTGTACTTTTTCTCCTTGAAATAAAATGGATTTGAGAGAGAAAGAAAGAAAGAAAAGATTCCTTGAAAGTTTACCCCCAATTTGGCATCACATGATCATTTACCCTTTCTGGGTTTTATCCTCACCTTTCATGTGAGAGCTCTATCTATCCCTGAAATTCTGTATTTCTTAAAGCTATTAGAATAAGGGGTGGGGGACCAAGGAAAAAATCTGAATGCTTTCCAATAAAATATCAAAAAATGCACTTATAGGACAGATACACATCACCTCTATGAACCACAGAATCACATATGAGCTGTTAGAAGTTGATTCTCAGGTGGACATGCTGGCACACTGCTACTCTGGCTTCCCAAATTAACCATATAATGTCATTGTTAAAACACTAACTACAAATCAGTGTTGTGGCACACATCTGAAATCCCAGCACTTAGGAGGCTGAGGCAGAAGAGTATCACAAGTTTGAAGCCAGCCTGGGTACATAGTGAGTTCAAAGCTAGCCTGGACTACACAGCAAGACCTCTGTCTTTAAAAAAAAGATTCTCAGCTACAGGACTTTGACTAAAATGAAAATTTCTACTGCATGATTTTTCAAGTCAATTCTTTAGGATATAATTGTTATTTTTTCCCAACAGAAAGCAAAATGCCAGCTAGACTTTCCTGTGATATAAGAAAATCAAACTCCAAAGTTTGCCTACATTAGCATTACAATCATCCAGACTGAAATCTGAGGATGATATCTGAAAACTCAGGATGATATCTGAAATCCAGGTTTTCACTTTTGACATCATTAGATCAATCATTTCTTGTATCTTTGCCATGCTTAACACTTTGTCCTTTAAGGGAAGCAACAATATTTCTCAACAGAAAAGGAGAAACATTCTCAATTATAACCAACTCTAAATCATCACATTTCTATATGAACTGCTATTATCTGCAGTCTGCAATTTCTAAATTACGTCTAAGAACGCTGACATCAAATATGAACCAATCTAGTATAGACTACAGAACATGAAATCAATCAATGCTCAGATCTCAACAATTAAGCACCAGCTGTCCTGCTTCTCTTGCTGTTACCCAAGAGCTCCCCATAACATAACTTAGGTATTGCATTATAATTCACTATTATACACTTCAAATCTGATCCAACGAACTATACTCATTTATGCGGTTGGCATACTCTACTTAAAAGTGACACTATTATTTACAGCCATATAAATTTTAAGATACATTTAAAAGTATATAAACTTTAAGCTGGAGATACAGCTCAGAGGCACAAGCACCTGCCTGGCAAGTGCAAGGTCCTGCATTTGATTCCGGGTAGCAAAAAAAAAAAAAAAAAAAAAGTACATAAACTTCAGTTTTATCTAATATTCAACAGCATATTGCAGGTACTCCATACCAATTAAGAGTCCCAAAGATAGGCTGGCCTTCCTTGTACCAAAACTGAGCATTGTTTCACCTTCTGAAGGAAGGAGGGAAAGCCAGGGAAAAACATTTTATTTTAATTGCTAGTTAATAACTTAGGACAGTCTCATGGATTAGGATTTTACTTGACAGTTTGGGATGTATTCACATATCAAGTAAAATTTCTGTGATTTGGATGGTGAGCTTTTCCTTACTATCTCAAATCTTTACAACACTGTACCAGATGTACACAATCTAGTAACAAGGAAGGGCTCCTCCTCTTCACTAGCCTTCCTTTTGCTAATCCCAAGTGAGCTCTAGAATCCTCAATCCAAGGAAAAGCAATTCACATTCTTAAACAGTTCTGTTTACAATTTCAGGAGTTAATAAACCTAGAAGAGAATATTCCCTCCTAAAAGCAACTGTTTGATCACTAGTATATTTGGGGGAGGGGGGAGAACTTTATAAACTTGTCATCAAAGAAGAATCCTGAGAGTCACCTTGGAAATTACCATGGACTCCTCTGGGGCCCTGCCATTTCATTTACATGGTCAAAGTCTATAAATTAACTCAGGAAGGAAGGGAGGGGAAAAAAGAAGAGAGATTATGAGATAGGCCATTATATAGCCTGCAAAGACTGAAGCATCTAGTCTTTAACAGAGTTAAACTTGCTGACCCCTGAGCTTAGGCATTATGGGGACTCATCCTGTTGATTCTCAGAGCTCACTGCTATAACAGGGCCACTGCGTACCACACTGCATGCCACTGAGCTGTATCAGTCTCACTTCCTTCGTATCTGTACCTCCAGGCTTAATATCACACCAGGTACAAAACAGCACTAAATAAATCTGAACAAATGAATTAACAGCATGAAACAGTGCAAGAACAAACTGTTGAAACACAGATGAAAGGGAGCAGACCTTCGGTAACAAATACTATGTATGTCTGTTAAGGAAACTACTATGACATTTGCACATCACTTTACATAGTAACCTGCATGCTTCAAAGGCTGACATCATGAATATTATAAAGATAAGGCCTCTGAGAAGCACAGAAACTACACAATTTGGACAGTCTTCTAAAAGCAGTCACTATTTAAATTTCAGTCTTTTTTCTTAGATAAAATTTCTTTTATTAAACAGACCTCTAGCTCTATACAAACTACAACACCTAGAGACCCTCAATTACTAAGGTCTGAGACGTGAGGGTAGGAGTGGAATTTCTGACCTATTATTTAACTCCAATAAATTACAAGTTAATGCTATTTCCTGGACATAAATAAATAAATAAATAAAAACCCTAAATGAACATCCAAATACCACTAAAAAGGCCTTAGAACACTCACAAACTAAACTTTCTTAACAGAGTCAGTCCTTGAGGAAGCAACACAAAATTAAACAACTTAATTAACAAATGCCACTGAAAGGGAGGCAGCTGTGATGACAGCACAACCCTCATGTATACTAATATCTCTACTTTAGCCAGAAAATATAACTGTTTACAGAGGTGGAAAAGAAATATAAGAAACTCTACTAACTTAAGAAAAAAACTAATAATTCATTAGTCTCATTTTTTTTCATAACCAAGGCACTAATGCATAGCTGGAGTATAAGTGCTTTTAGGTACCCAAAAGTACTGAGTAAAGACCACAATCTTGGCCAAATTCAAATATAATATGAGTTTATTTAAGATAACACTGATAGCAAAGAATTGCTATCACACAGAACACATTTTCTGACTATAATCCAATTTCAGAAATAAGTCCCAAGATACACTGGGAAAAAAATTCACCAAAATGGAATTTATCAAACACATTAAACCATGAATCTCAAAGCAATATTAATAGAAATTAGAAAGTTATAACTAAATACTGAACATTATTTATCAAATAAACATTTATGAACTAAATCTCAAAAATACTTCACATCATAACTGAACCCTAAGAAACATTCTTTACATGAAGCAACCAATCAATCATAAGGAGAGATAAAGTAGATGATACCAAAAATAAGAACTTTACTTCCAATAAAACACAAAGGTAAAAAAACAAACCACAAACAGGAGTGAAGTATTCAGGACACATAATGAAAAAGTATTATAATCCACATATATAACAGCTGTAAGTCAGTAAGAAAGACAGAGAAGGGAAGAGAAGAGAGAACCGAGAAAAGAGGAAAAAAGAGATAAATTAAGAAGAAGCCTTCACAGGTCATTTACAGAAACAAAACAGAGGGCCAAAGTATTAAAAAGAAACTCAGGAGAGGAGTGTATAGCACTTAGGAGCATGGATTTCAAAGCCAGCCTGCCTAAGTTCAAATCCTAGCTCTGCCACTAACTTGCTGTGTGACTTTAAACCTCCATGCTTATAATATGTATTACAAAACAATATATAATACATAATATAATTATATGAAATGTATAATATGATTAGATGTAATATATTTTATATATATGGGGGTTATATATATATACATATATATATATAATGTTTTCTTGTAATCCAAACACTTGGGCAGCTACGCAGGAGGATCACAAATTTGGGCCAGCCTGGAAATTTAAGCTAAATCCACAGTAAGATATTACACACCCAGCAGAAAGGTAACAATGAACAAGGGTAAATTCTGTTCTTTTTTCACTTCATTCCACAGTCTAGTGGTTTACTGCTCTGGAATATAGCTTAACGCATGTAATGAGACAATCCATAAACCTACTGTCCAGCTTACACAGCTCAGTATTCCCATTATTGTGGTTTCTTAACTCAGGCTGTATTACATGATCCAACTTTTCCCCTGAAGAAGATTTAAAAAGATAGAGTATTTTTTAAATCTTAAAATTAACCAGAAACTGACAAGAAGAAAATACCAGGCCAAAATTAAAGTAACACCAGGAACCCAAACAGCAAAGAAATCACCTTTGCCCTCAATTCATTCGCCAATTCTGAAAATAGTCAACTTTCATTTTTACAACAGCATAGGGATGATGGAAAGAAATCAAAGAGCTTTCATTTTTACAACAGTGCCGGGAAAATGAACAAGAATCAAATACAGAGCCAGGCATAGTGGTACTGAGGCACGAGGTTTGCCATGCGTTTGAGGCCAGACTGGGCTACACAGTGAGTTCAAGGCCAGACTAGAATATATAGCAAGACCTTGACTTAAAAAAAAAAAAAAAGAAAGAAAAATCAAAGACTTAAGTCCTTCAAAGTATACACAACCATCCCTCAGTATCCATGAAGGATTGGTTTCAGGACACTGCAGATAGCAAAATCTGCAGATGCTCAGATCCCATATGTTTAAGTGGTACAGTGTTTGCATATACCTGTGCACATACTTCTTGATACTTTAAATCCTCTAGATTACTTACAATATCTAATGCAACATAAACGTTAAATAAATAGTTCTTAAATTATATTTCTTGGGAAATAATGACAAGGAAAAGTCTAAGCATGTCCAGTACAAATATAATTATTACTCACAAATATTTTTGATCCACGATTGACTGACTCAACAGATACGGAACCCACAAACAAAAGAGGGCCAACTGTAACTGGAAACCTCACCATAGTAAGCAAGACTCCTAAAGACTCTGCATCTCTTAAGCTAGAAGTGAACTCTCTCCATAACAATTAAAACTCTGAGCCTGGCGTGGTGGCGCACACCTTTAATCCCTGCACTTGGGAAGCTAAGGTAGGAGGAGCGTTGTGCGTTTGAGGTCGGCTTCGGCTACAACATGAGCACAAGGCCAGCCTGAACTATATAGTGTGACTCTGTCTCAAAAAAACTAGGGCCGGGAATTTGGCTCAGTGACTTAAGCACCTGCCTGGCAGGTGCGACGTTGTGAGTTTGATCCCTGATGCCACACAAAAAAAAGATGAATTAAAGCTCTGGGTGGCCCAAACATACCCAAACCTTAAATGCAAGGTGACCATAGATTGACTGAAACAAAAACAAATGTTCCCTGGTCGAAGTTATCATCATTCTAGGACTCAAGAGTCCTAAATTCATTTGGATCTGTATCGTACATATCATAAAGTAAAATTAACTCAAAACAAACCACAGACCTAAATATAAAATCTAAAATTCGAGGAGGGAGTGGAGACAGGAAAAATCTTTTGTGGGCTAGGATTATACAATTCTTAACTATGACACATTTAAAAATTCATATAGTATCTGTATGACATCACTTTATATATTTGTTGATACTGTGATTGAACACAGGGCTTTCTTTAGGCAGAAAGATTACAAGTTCAAGTCCAGTCAAAGCAACTGGTTTTGTTTTGTTTCTTTTTTTTTTTTTTTTCCTGAGACAGGGTTTCACTGTGAAGTTGAGGCTGGCCTTGAACTCAGGTTATAGCCCAGGCTGGCCTTGAACTCACAGTGATCCTGCCTCCTGCTCCTGCCTCAGCGTCGCGCATGCTAGGATTATAGGTGTGGGCCACCAGCCCAGCCTCTGGGCAACTTATTAAGATTCTGTCTAAAAACAAAATTTTAAAAAGCTGGGAATGTAACTCAGTGGTACAATGTTCACCTAGGAGGTGCAAGGCCCTGAGTTCAACCCCCAGTACTACAAAAACAACTACAAAAGACACTGGTAAAAAAATGAAGAGTCACAGCCCAAGAGAAAAGCACAATGTATAACTGCTGTTGTACATTGTACCCAGAATATATAACAAACTCTCAAAATTCAACAGTAGGGAGAAAAAACAAATCTTAAAGTGGGTAAAAGATTTCAATACTCCACCAAAGATGATACACAGATGGCAGATAAACATATCAAAAATATGCTCAGCACAAATTAATCATTTCAGAAATCCAAATTAAAACCACAATGAAATACTATACAGTTATTAAAATGGCTAAAATCTTTTACCAACGAATGCCTCAAATTTATCTTTGTGGCAGAATAGTGCTCCATTGCATATAAATACCACATTTTCCTTATCCATTCACTCATCTTTTGATGAACATATACACTGTTTTCAAAATCTAGCTATTATTATAAATTGTGCTGCTATAAATACAGATATGCATGTATCCGTATAATACGATGATTTTTAACTCTTCTTTCAGGAAGATATCTAGAAAGGAGACAGCCAGATAAAATGTTATTCTCTTATCATTTTGTTATGAAATTTAGTTTTCTTTTTTTTTTTTTTTTTTTTTTTGTGGAACCGGGGATTGAACTCACAACCTCACGCCTGCCAGACAGGCGCTTAAGCCACTGAGCCAAACGCCCGGCCCTAGTTTTTTGAGGCAGGGTCGTACTATGTAGCTTAGGTGGGCCTTGCACTTGCATTGTAGCCCAAGCCAGCCTCGAACTCACAATGCTCCACCTACCTCAGCCTCCTGAGTGCTGGGATTAAAGACGTGTGCCACCATGCCCGGTTAGTTTTATTTTGTCATTAAAAAAAACGAAGATGTTAACACCACAGGGGAAAAAAAGATGGCTAAAACTTAAAAGACTGACCATACCTGCTGTCCCAGTAGTATGAAACAACTAGAACTCTCATACTCTGCTGGTGGAATGTAAAACAGTACAATCACTCTAGAAACTCCGGCCCATTCTTGAAAAAGTTAAAATGTACCTACAGGCCAGGTATGGTGGCACACACCTGCAATCCCAGCTCTCAGAGGAGGCTGAGGCAGGAGGATTACTGTGAGTTCAAGGCTAGCCTGGGCTACATAGAGAGTTCAGGACCAGCCTAAACTACATAGCAAGATCCTGTCTCAAAACACACATAACGCGCGTGTACACACACACACACCACAATCCAGCCGTACTAGTCCCTGATTCAACCACTGCCAAGGGATATGAAAGCCTATGTCCACACAAAGACTTGTACACAAATATTCATAGAGACTTTATTACCCAAAACTGGGAACAATTCTCCACAAGTAGAACTACACATTCAATGTAATCCCAAACAACAACTACAAGTATGTTTTTGGAAGTTGACAAATAATTCCAAAACATACATATATATAAAGGGTCAAGAACAGCCCAGGCTCCCTTGAAGAATCAAATGGGAGGACTTCCAAATGAGGTAAGACTGTATTTATCATAAAGTTGTAACAAAGAAGTCAGTCTAGCACCATTGGAATGGCTGAGGCAGGAGGATCGCTATGAGTTCAAGACCAGCTTGGGTTACACAGATCAAGGCCAGCCTGAACTACTGTACATAGTGAGACCCTGTCTCAAAAATAAACAAACAAACCTAATGTCTGTTCATCTAGAAATACCACTGAATCAGTAAAACTGCATATCCTAAAAAAAGTGAAGACGGTAACAGAACACACAACTGACAAAATACAACAAGGAAGCTACAAATCAGTAAAGGAAAAAAAGACTTAAAATATACTTGCATTTCATGAAACAGTAAATTCAAATGGCCAGTAAATGCATAAAAAGATATGTGGCCTCACTATAATGAGGAAAAAGCTACTTAAAACCACCAAGCACTAACACTAGAGAAACCAAGAGAAAGGGAAGGGAGGAAAAAGGAGGTGAAGACATTACAAGAGCAGAGCAAAGGCAGTTGTGCTAAAGAAGAATAGCTGGGCCAGGGATTTAGCTCAGTGGCTTCAGCGCTTGCCTGATAAGTGTGAGTTCAATCCCCAGTACCAAAAAAGAAAGGAAGGAAGAAAAGAAGGGAGAAAGCAAGGCCAATGGTTGGAGTCTAACTTCTTAGCAGGAGCACAAGAGAATCATTTACTAACATTTACTGAAAAGCTATATAGGCCTGACATTCCTAGAAGTACATTTAATAGGGATCACAGCCTGTAGCTGACTATAAATTATAACTTTAACTTCACTTGACCAATCTTAAAGACAAACTCTTCCAGATCAGTTTTTCCTGTCATCTCATTTCCATTATTTCTGCTTTCACTGAGCGCCACACTTGAGAAAAAGTTGATGCGGGCAGGGTTCACATGGAAACATCCTTTTCATTGTTCTGAGTTGAGATTACACCACAATTTATCCCTTTTTCTTCTCTACACGTGTAGAATATACTTCATACACTAAAGTACCCCTTACAGTAAAGCACCATTACAGTCATTTACCTTCCTCTTTCTTATTGACTCCCTTCAAACATAATCATTTTGAGGATTTTTTATTTTGTTTCTTTTATATCCTTGAAGCCCACAGCCTTTGAACTGGGCTACATTCCTGGAGCTTTTTTTTTTTTTTTTAAAGACATGGTTTCCCTGTCATCTGGCCTCTCAGAGCCAGTGTGTGCCACAACAATAAGCTTCAGGCATGATGTTTTTGTTTTCTTTTCTTTTTGGTACTGGTGATTGAACTCATGACCATGTACTTGCCAGGCAGGTGCTTGTGCTGCTGAGCTAAATTCCCAGCCCCAGACATGATCTTTTTCAAAGTCTTTCCACTGCTCTCATTTGTCTATAGTCCCCCAGTAGCAATACTGCGACAACTCAAAAAACATTAGCCTGAGTCTCTTCATTCATTAACAAATTACTCACTGGCCACCTGTAATAGTAGAAAAGTGGGGGGTTAGTTCACAGATACCTAAAGAGTTTTTGTCACTAAACTTACAATGTTCCACGTGATGACAGATCCATCAAATTATGTATAATATGCGATAGATATGTCACATCACCAATTTCATCTTTATAGATCCTTTAAATTTAACTTTTTTATTTACAAAAGGGCAAAGGCAAAAAAATTAATTAAGTTTAGGTATAAATTCAGTACTAGGCACAAAAGTAATTCACATAATACTGCTTCATTAATCACCCCAAGACTTGGCAATCACCCTCATTTTAGTATAACTAGACAATTTTTCAGCACCAAAACAAAACCACCAGGGAACCTAACTTGTGCCTTAAGCACCAACATGCACACATTCTCCTATTTACCAAAAGCCTCAAGTCCAGGAGCCATACAAATTGCTACTTCAACATAATATTGTTCATTTAAATCCCAAACCAAGATTCAAAAGAATGAAGTGGCCCAAGCATAAAATATTCAAAATTCCTAAATAAAAGTAGTTGTGAAGACTGCCCAAGGTCCTGAAAATCCTAAAAATATACATATATTTAAGACTCCTGAAGTAAGGGCAAACTCACTAGCACAGCTAAGTGGTCAAGAAAAGACTATACACATATCTTAAATCATGACCTGCCTTTATTTTTGAATGATCTAATGTATGAATTTCAAACACTAGCAAGCATCAAAGCACCCAGTCAGCAAGTTCAAATAGCCTGTTCAGCTATTTGACTCAGGTCAGAAATGGAACCTGAGCACTTGCATTTTTAACAGGTGTAGGTGAAAGTAATGCTACAGTTCCATCATTGCTCAGAGAGCCACTGAAAGCCCCTAGTGCTTTTGGGAATGTGTATGTTTCTTCTAGTGTAGCAATACAGGAAGGAGAAATTCTCCAAGGAAGACCAAGATGAAAAATCTCAGTAACAGATTTCATACCTAGACACTGACTTCCCCTATTATGTGATAGGCTGGGGATCTAGCTCAGCAGTGTAAGTGCCTGCCTGACAAGTGTGAGGCTGTGAGTTCAATCCCCCAGACCAAAAAAAAAAAAAAAAAACCTTCCTATTATGTGACAGTATTTTCACCTGTCAGTTTCAAAATAATTCATCTCAACAACACAGCAATAAAACACTTCTTGAACAAGGTCAAGATGAGTTAGTCTGACATATAAATGGCACTTTAGCATTAGGAAGATGTTGCTCTTCTACATAGCTCAGTGCATGTTAAAGTCTTGTAAAGTATCCAATGAATCCAGCTGATTAACACAAGACACACTAGAGCCTCTGGACCAATAATCATGGATCCTTTTAATTCCCACACATTCTGTGTTACTCTGAGCATTCTGTGTCTTCAGAATTTGGAATGAGTTCTAATTAATATAAGATCAATCCTAGCACTCTAGGAGGCTGAGGCAGAAGCCCGGCCCAGACAACTTAGCAACTTAATAAGATCCTGTCTCAAAAAATTAAGAGCTAAGAATGTAGCTCAATGCAATGGCCCTGAGTTCAACTGCCAGTCACAGAAATAAATACAAAATCAAATCCTATAAAATTAGTGTCTAGAAAGAAAATCTCAAAATTGTAAAGGGACAGAGCAATACTTTTTCCTGACTCAAATTTAAAACAAGTTTTTGTCTGTTTGGTGGCAAGAGGGACTGAGATAGGTTCTAACTGAATTGCTACATTGTAGAAGCAGGGCTCAAACTTGGATCTTCCTGCCTTGACCTGCCAGAGCCGGGATTACAGGTGTGCATCACCACTCCCAGCTGATACGAGTTACTTTAAAATAAAGCAAAGATGAAAATAAGTTTTTCCTTAGTATCAAGTTCTGTGTGACTTTTAGACAGTTTTTTAAACAAGGCAAACAAAACATCAGATAGCTAAAAATTAACTTTCTTGAATAATTAACATATCTGATTTCTTAGACATATAATCCACTAAGAAAAATATGTAATACATAAAATTGTTAAACTGATTCATCATAAATCCAGCAAAGACAAACGTACGCCCAAGAAAGTAGATAAATACATCAAGCACCAACATTTAAAGCAGAACCCAAAACAAATGACAATGGAAATTTTAACAAAGAATATGAAGACAGGAGAGGGATACTAGGTACAGACCACCCAAAACAAGACTTCAGGGGTTCTTCTGAGGCTTGGTTATGGACCAATGATCCCAAATAATGGAGAAGAAAATAGGTCAACTCTTAAAAGCAGGATGTAAAACTGTATGGTGATAACGAGTACACTCATTGTAGAAACATTTGCAGAGAAGCAATGTGTTAGAGACTATAAATACTAAGGATTTTCTGCAAGGGACACATTACCTGTATAAGGAGAAATAACACAGTATTTCCCTTTGTCCTACAAAACTATGAATGTTCCCCTAGAAAATAATGACCCCAAAAAAAATCACCCCCCCAAAAAAATTTTACCTGTAAGGGTTACTAAAACACGTCTTTTGGCACATAACAAGCATCAATCACTACACCACAAATTATATACTTTTACTTAACTAATTAATTCTAAATTGATTCAAACAATTTCAATACATTCATTGAAAAGTTTACTTACACAGTACTATGTTGGTCAGAGCAGATGTTTACGTCCTGAAAGTAAGTGATTCAAATAGAAAACGTAGTTATCTGAACTTTTCAGTGGTAATTCACACTTGCATGGTGTACTCCTATTTCAAGACTGGGCTAAGTGATAAAAGACATCACAGTTTTCCGGCCCTGCAGGCTTGCTGGCAGTCAGAGCTCCTCCCCAACCAGACTCCAGCAGGCCTGGGCTCAGCAACCTAGACAAGCTACTCTAACTCCAAGATTCTGGTGTTTCATCTGTGTAAGGAAGATGGAAGCACATCTGCAGTCCAGCAGTTCTCATGAGGAACTTAGAAGATAAAGCTCTGAAGCCTCAGGTCTGGCACAGGACGGACAGTGAATGTTACTTATAATCCAAGCCCCTCCCAGATGTCATAGCTCTGCACAAAGGCAGTAACATCTCCCAACTCCAAATACCCACAGGGGCCCAATAACAAACTGTTCTTCTCCAGTACCAGATCATGTTCAAACTATGATTTCAATATTTTTTGTTGTTTCTGAAAAATTAATTTACAGTACATGGAAGAGTACATCAGTGAGATTTAGAGAAGACTGTTTTTTACTTAATTTTAATCAGAGTTTACAAGGAAACATCTTTATGTTCTTAAAAAGGGTGAACGTTAGAGGGATGTTCCTAGTGTTTTTCTCTGAAGCTTCCAGCTGCTAGAGACAGGAACAGCGTTAATCAGGCAGAAAATAGTATTTTCCATTTTTGTCTATAAATCACTTCATTAATGTCTATGTAGATCAGGCTATACTTCATTAATGTCTATGTAGATCAGGCTATAACACAGCATGTGCTAAGAATTTCCTTTAAAGTGTAAGTTGAAATATATAACCTTATCTGATCTTAATTTCTATCATGAAGCCCAGTAAAATTAAAATAAAAAACAATTATTATAGATCATAGGGTTCATAATCAAAAACATTTGAACAGTTCTGCCTGTAGTAAATGTGATGATGATGTACACCTAAAGTGTACCAATAAACTTAATTAATTTTTTAAAACTTTAAAAATTTTAAAAAGAGCGCTAAATGATAAAATTTGGCAAAAGTCCTAGAAATTAGTAAAACCAGGAGACATAAATTTCTTTTCTCATGCAATAGGTTGCCATTTGGTTGTCACAAAATGAAATAAACTTACCAAGATGATGGTAAAAAGGCAAGAATGAGATCAAATAATCCAAAACAAAATAGTTTAAAGGAGAGAGACCAAAAAGTAACTAACTTCTCAATGCAGCTTGGCAAGATTAGTGACCCAGAGCCAATGAAGAGCTAAACTTGTCTTCTGCTTATCCCATTCCAACCTCACAACTGGTAACCGTCTTAATATCCAAATGCTTGGATGCATTCACAAACTGCCTGAAGTACATTACTACTAACACACAAGGTCATTTACTTTGTCCAAATTTTAAAACTCTGCATCCTAAGTAATATATAAAGGCATCAGTAAAAACTCTCAAACACTCCCACAGCAATGAATTATGAATTATTTAAGGAATCCTAGAAGGGAAGAGTAATAAAAGCATGTACTCAAAAATCTAGTTTTAAGAAAAAATAAAGTCATACAGAAACTAAGTTTTTCTCAGATATTTTTAGCAGCAAAAAAACTGCTTCATAAATATTAAAATCGGAGAATGATTAACTTTACTAAAATTTAAAAAATGATCTACATGAAAATTTATCTAACCTGAAAAGGTTTAATTTCAAAACTGAAAAATGTATATAAACATTTTAAATCGCATCTTTTGTAACTCTTAAGGCAATTTTAATTATTTTCTCAAATTTAAGACACCATAAAATACAGAAAGAAAAATGTTTTCATAAAATCTCTAGGCATATGAAGAGCCAACCTCTCTAACTCAAATAAATTTCCCAAGAAAGGACAGTGATTTTCACAATTTTTTTTTTACTATTACTGAACACAATGTAATACAAAACCATTTCTTCTAAAAGACCAACTCGTTTTTTAAAGAGGCCGTTTTTAACAATGCAATTTTTTTTTTAGACAACTTCTCCAACTTCCTTAGTAAGTAAGGAATTATCTGACTACCTGAAGAACATGGTTTTGAGGACTAGAGATTAAGTTATGTAATTCCCGACAACCGATATGGATCTTCACAGAAACTACTTCACTTAAAAATCCCATAATGATTCTCACTGCTGCCTCCTAACTTCCGTTTTTCTCACTGCTACACCGGTGAAACTTTCTTAACTGAACTTATTACTTACTCTCAAGAGGCTGGTAAGTCACAAAAGCTCTAGGGAGTTTGCCTGGTATTCTTTGCTCTGAACAGTAAAGAATGGTTTGTCAAGGATTTGTTTCTTGACATATTGCTTTTGCATGGATGTATACTGTATTGAAGTCTTGTGTGACTCTGTGCTCTTTCCAAACACCAATGTATGTTTGAAACCATCTTTGTCTCTACTCATTATTAAACTTGACTTGAAAGTGATTTGAAAGAAATTCTTCAAAAGAAAATGTTATAACATTGATCCTGATGAAGCTGCAGCATTTAGTAAACCAATGAGTTCAAGAGACTAATAGTAGATAGGTTCAGCTAGTTTTTCTCCACAAGGACAGACACCAATATAAAACAATTACAATCATAAATATGCTGAAACACAAACAACCTTAAAGTTTCCTGTTGGGACTTTTAGATATTACTCAGTGGCAGAGTTCTTGCCTTGCATGCAGGAGGCCCTGGATAGGATTCCCAGAAAAGTTTCCTGTTTAAAACTCACAGGATTTTTATAATTAAATAGAGTACTGAATAAAAACACTGTTATCTACTGTACTTCAAATAAAAATAAATTGAATGCAAATTTGGATGTAGATCTTAATCGTCACATATTTTGTCCTAGTTTTCAGGTTTTCAAAGTTGGATACATTGATGAGTGGTCAACTGTCTTTCAACGAGAAGACTTTTCATTACTGTTTACGAATATAATATTAAGGGTGACGGCCTGGCATTTCATTTCGAACAGAAACGGCCTATTTTTACAACCATGAAAATGTTGTAAGTAAAACTCCCAGTAACAGTCAAGTCTTAAATACAAATTCCCAAACTCTCATATTGCCTTCAGCTTGAACCTATTTCAACCAGTTCCCATAATTACTACAATATTACTATTATCTTAGACTCACTGCCAAAAACCCAGCTGCAGGATAACTATACAAGAATGAGGCACTGTTAAAATGGCTCTCAAAGAGTGAGAGAAGCAAAAAAAAACTTTCCTTGGTCCATTTCCCTACAAAATCTTGAAATTAAACGAAAACAATTAAACACTCATACACGCGCACTTCTGAGAAACAACCGGCGCTACAAAAGGAGCCCAGAGACAAGGCCGGCCAGCAGCTCCCCCACCTAACAGCTTAGCAGAGTTGGGGTGGGGGCGGAGGCGCGGAGGAAACTTGGGCAGCACAATGACTCCCCGGCTCGGATTGTCGGGAAGAAAGCCTCGGGCTCAGCAAACTCCGTCAACCTGGGTTCAGAGACGCAGCGCTGACCGGCCCGGAGCCCGGCGCGGCTGCCCGGGCCCGCGTCCCCTCAGACCTCCCGCTTCCTCTCCCCTTTTGTTTTTGTAGCTTTCGGTCCACTCCGACAGTGGCCGGTCCGTCCTTCTCTCGGCGCCTCTTCGTACTCCCCACACGCCCGCGGCCCCAGACTCTCCGTCCTCCCGAGACACTCGGCCTTCCTGCGCGTACCCCGGATCCCCAGCTTCCTCACATCCCAGGCTCAGCGTCCTCCCGCACCCCCCTCTACCCAGCCTTCCGGTGCGCTCCCAGCCGGTAGACCCCCAGCGCCCCCGACCCCTCGGGCGCCCCCGGCCTCCTCACGTCCCCCAGTCTCCCTGCGCCTCCCAACCATCCTGCAGGAACCCGAAGCGCCCCGGCTCCCCGTTCCCCCAGTCTCGCCCGTCTTCCCTGCGCCCCCGGCCTCCTGGCGTCCTGGCCTCATCTTCCCTAAGCGTTCCAGGGCCCAGCGAGCCCGGCCCCTCGGGCGCCCCGGCTTCCTCCAGTCCTCGGCCTTCCCTACTCCGAGGGCGGCTCGGGCCGCCGGGAACGCAGGCGGGGCCGTCTCCGCTGCCCACACTACCAGGTCTGGCCCCGCTCTGCCTTCTGCCCTCGGGCCGCGGCCCAGTCCGCTACCAGCTCCAGAGGGGCCGCACCCCGCACTCACCAGGCTGCGGCTCGCGTCAGGCTGAGGAGAAGCGGACAGCGGCGGGGCGGCGCCGGCGACGGCTGCGGATCTCCCTCCCACGCGCACGCCCGGGCGCACAGCGGTCAGGCCGGCGGCGGGCTCGCGCCCTCTGGCCGTGCTGAGTCGGCGCGGACCCGCGCGTGCGCCTTAGAGGTGAGGCGCGATCCCACACACACACAAACACACACACACACCCATCCAGTCACGAACGCCCGATTGTGCCTGGGCCTGGCTCTGACCCCGCCCCCAAGCGCGGGGCATGCGCGCCCCGGGACCGCGCGTGCGCAGACAATTACCGCGCGCGCCTGGGCTCCAGGGTGTAGAGTAGGTTAAGGCTACGCTGGGGTGACACTGCTGAGGAAATCCCTGGCCTTGGATGGCAAGGTCGCGCCTCGAGTGGCCCAGTTGCCGTCATGGGAGCGCGCTGGCCGCATACTCTGCCCGCGCTCTGTACAGACTTCAGGAAGCCCCCCACCTCTTCCTGCTCTTAAATCCTAAATGCGCCCTCCCCACAACAGGGCTACACTGTCCGGCCGCCTACACCCGCCCTGCCAATGAAGGGTTCTTGGTCCATTTTGCAGATACGCAAACGGAGGTTCAGAGATTGTTTTAATGGTTCCCATCTAGTGCTGGGCTATGGCAACATTTGATCTTGGAAGATGTTGTAAAAGGGAGGAGAATGACTACTCTAAATGAACCAGTCACTCAGTAGTGTCTCCTGCTCTAGGTTTTGAGGCTGGAGAAGGCCTCCAGGCACTGGAAGGAGGCAAGGGTCAATTGGCAAAGGGCTTCTGGCCTGAGCCAGTTTCAGAACGGAACTGACCGGTAAGGATCCTAACGGGGTTGAGGAAACCATAGGATTTGAGGTCGGAGATACTGAAAAATCCAGACGGTGAGAGGGCCTGTAAGCCACACTTACGTCGCTGGAGTTTATTCTTTGGGCAACAGGGAACCTTTGGAGGGTTTTAAACAGGAAGTGATAACTGATTTGAGTTCTTTAAAAAAAAAATCACTGGCATTCTTGCGGTAGGAAATGAAAAGAGAAGCATGGGCAACTTTCACTTTTATGTTGTCATTTTGATCTTTGCCACAAGGCCAGGAGCAGACAAGCAGGCCAGGCACATAGTTGTGAAAGGAGAACCAATACATTCTCAGAAGCTGTAATTTGACTCTCAACAGAATCAGGTATAATAAAATACTTGTTTTGCAAGATTTTACATGTTTAAATGTTGTTATTTAAAATTGGATTTTGTGTGCTTTTTGTTCTGTTTTACTTCTAAAATTGTGAGGGATCATGTCTCTCAAAGTCAGCCTTGGGGCCTTTGAACGTGCTATGTCCTACCAAGAACTTCTTGCTCCCTGACTTTTTCAAGCATCCCCTTAGATGTCATCTCACTGATGTCTCCTGACCACTGTGTGTGTAATGAGAACCATTCACTGCCCTGCCTTTGTTTTTTTTATAACGAGACCTCGCACTGCCTTTTTTTTTTTTTTTTTTTTTTTTTTATAAGGAGACCTCGAGCTTACCAGGCAGGCACTGTGCTGCTGAGCTGTATCCCTGGCCCTCCTGCCATCTTCTTACACATCCTCTTACTCTGCTATTGTTATGTAAAGCTCCTGTTGTTCACTCCAGTCCAACACTATGTCCTTTTTTTTACTGTGAGACTGCCTCTTCTACTAGAATGTTAAATTCATTAGAGCAGGGACTTTGTTTTGTTAACTAATGGGTGCCTGACACAATAAGTATTTGTTGAGTGAGTGAATAAAGCTTTGGGTGATGTGAAGTGAGAGATTATTATTAAAAGTATAAGAAGAGTATGGAAGAAGGGAGAGGGGAGTGAAGACACAAAAGTGATTGCATCAGGAGATCTTTGGGGGAAGGAGTTGCAGTGTGATAGACTAAAAAGGACCACTAACTGGCCTCCCAGCAAGAAGTGAAATCTAGTTAATCATCGCTTGAATGTGAGCAAATCTTACTTTGACCAAGAGAATACATCACAAACTACAAATTCAAAGCCCAGGCCTCCAGAGGTTGTGCAGCTTCTGTTTTTCACTCTCTTACTGGGAGCCCATGCTAGCCTCCTGAGTAAGCCATGTGAGAGAGAATTGAGGCACTCTGGCCGACAAACTCTCAGCTGCCAGGCCTGTGAGTGAGACTATACTAGGCCATCCAGCCCCAGCCAAGTGCTCAGCCATCTGTAGCCGTATGAGGCCTGGGGAGACCAGTGAAGAACAACCTAGTTGGCCAACCTCAGAACTGTGAGCAAATAGAATACATGTGGTTTTAAGCCTCTGGGCTTGGGGAATTTTGTAACACAATACGTGACTGATATGTTTGAAGTTGATGTTCTTGAAGGGCAGCTTCAATGATAATTTTTGCTTTCTTTTAAAATTGTTTTTATTGTTTTTTGAGACAGAGTCTCACTGTCAAGTTCAGGCTGGCCTTGGACTCATTATGTAGCCTCAGCTGACCTCAAACTCCTGTCTCAGTCTCTCAAGTGCTGGAATTTCAGGTGTATGCCACCTGAATCACCATTCCAGGTGATTCTTCTTAATAAAAGAAAAAAAAAAGGCAGGAAGTAATACAAATGAATTGGGCAAAGAGATTAAAAGAGGAGAAAGGGGAGACCAACCTAGGCAACAGTAGATTGTCTTACCTTACCTCTTGGCACACTTTGGGTGCCTAGGAGCCTGTGCAGAGGAATCAGATGACTATTGGTGCCAACCCAGTCTCAAGTTCAACCATTCACCAGCTTTCCAGCCCTGAGCAAGTGATTGAACATGTTTGAGCCCTAATTCTTCACCTGTTAAATGGAGCTTATACAAGGTCTGCATAAAATCAGGTAGTTGTGGGCAAGAAATGACCCACAGAAAACAGTAAAGTGCTTGACATATAAATGTTACTGATCAGCTATAGCATTATTATGTAAAGTACTAATTACTTGGGTGAGGATGGAAGGGACATTCAAAGAATCAGCAGAGCATAGTGATATTAGGATGTCTGCCTCTGTAAGCACTATCTCTAAACCTCATATGGTGACCAACCCTTCCATGGTGACCCTATTGCCATCACCCCGAAGTTTATGGATGTAAAAAACTGTGACTCGGGCAAAAAGAATGAGTCAGGTAGAGGGCTGGAATTCAAGGCTGTATCTTCTCCTCCTCCTCCCTAGCAGAGTCTACTGCACTCAGACCCTGAACAAAGAAACAAATGAGAGAGTACCACTTGGTTTCCCCCTTTCCTGACTGCACCACATGGGCCAGCCCTGCTGCCTTTGCTAGGAAGCTTTCAGGAAGCACTTCCTGTGTGTTAGCAGAGCAGCTGCACTGAGCCCCAGGAGCAGTTCCTCTTGAAAAGTCCCCTGTCACCCTGATCTAGGGAGGGCACTCTTCTCAGAGGGACTATTCGATGGTGGGGAAGCAGAAACACACATGGTGTTTTAATTCTTTTGTATTTTTTTTTTAATATGGAACGCTTCACAAATTTGCAAGTCATCCTTGCGCAGGGGCCATGCTAATCTTCTCTGTATCGTTCCAATTTTAGTATATGAGCTGCCAAAGCGAGCACTGTTTTAATTCTTAAACAGCACATAGTAATGACAGCATGGAAGCTGATGTCACCAAAGAGACACAGGCCTGGTTACCACGCATATCACGGCACTGAGCAGCCTGCAAACCCATCTGGAGAAGCTAAAATAAGGGAAAGTAAGATTGGGAGATGTGCTGTGGGTACATTTCTGCCGAATAAGATGTCACATAGCAGGTTATGCTGACCTCTAAATGTTAAGAATCAGGGAGGAGAGAGCAGGGAGCAGCAGGATAAAGATGTTCAGTGGGCCTGGGTTCTAATGCCAGCTCTCCTATGTGACAACCCAGTGGCCCTAAGCAAGGTGTGCAACCTGTCTGAGTTTCTGGCTCACCTTCCTCCTCTGTAAAATGCAGAGTGAGAAGGAAAGGCTGTAAGAGCCAGAGGGCAGAGGTATCCCTAGGAAACAAGGCCCAAGAAGGAACAGTATGAGAGACCCAAGGACAGACTCTCTTCTTCAACCACCATGTTCGGCTGCCTGGAGGGAAGAATATACATTCATGATCACTGTTCAGGAACATTCTGTACTCAACTGTTTAGCCAGGGTTTACTACAACTATAAAATTTCACTTTCTGGGGAAACGTAAAGATGTGGAGTTATGGGAATATTAGCTCTTCCAGGGTGGGGAGGAGTCTACAGGGTGGGGGGCTCTCGCACAGGAACATGAGAATGATTCACCTAGGCAAGGAAACATCCTCACTGAGTCGGGGCTACCCCAGCCCCTCGCATTCATACAAATCTCCCCACCCACCAGAGTGTTCCAGGTCTCTTTGCTACAGGGGGCACTAATTGGTCCATTCCAAGTCTCACTTCCACCCTGTTTCCCCAAACCCTCCCTGACTGGAAGTGAGCAGATCCCACTCAGACACCCAGCAACCTACCGCAGGACTCACAAGGAGCATGTGTCCCAGGATTCTGCTCCCTAGCCTGAGCCCCAGGCTACTCTCTGCCTCCCCAGTCCATCCGCAGAAACATATACAGTGAGCCATAGGGAACCATCGGGGCTATGGGGCTCAGCAAGTCCAAGCCAGGGATGATCTTCAGCCCTCTCCTAACCTGTGGTACCCCTTTGGGCTGGGACTTGTAGCCAGCGCTCAAATCCTAGTTCATCCAGTACAGCTGCATCTGCTAGAGAATCCTGCCCCAAGCCATTCACTATCTCATTTAATTTTTACAAGCCACCCAGGATAAATATTACTAAGCACTGTTTACAGATAGGTAAACTGAGACCAGAAGGTGATGCCTACCCAGTGATGGCAGGGTCAGAATTCGCAGTCAGTTGGTGTGGCTCAAAAACTGTGCTCTCAGTTAAGGGGCTCCTTTGCCTCCATGGCCTACCAGGCATGAGGGTAACCCAGTCAAGAGTATGGGTAGGTCAAAATTAAAAAATTTTAAAATAAAATAAAAAGAGTATGGGGAGGTCTACACACATTCTCCTGTGATATGGTCAGCTTGCCTCCACTTGATAAAGGCCATGCAGCTGCGAGGGCACCGCTGGACCTATTGTGCTTACAGCATTGCTACAAGTCATGCTTTTGGTCATTTTTATTGTTTTGATCAGAAGTAAGTCCTCCTCAAAAAGCTGGTCATGGTGCCACACCCCTATAATCCCAGCACTCTGGGAGGCTGAAGCAGGAGGATCCCAGTTCAAGAGTAGCTTTGGCTATGTAATGAATTTCTGTCTTAAAACAACAATGGAAAAAACAGGAAAGAAGGAAGAAAGGAAGAGAGGAAGAGAGGGAGGGAAACGGGGAGAAAAAGAGGGTAGGAAAGAGAGAAAAGGAGGGAAGGAGAATGACAAATTTTCAGAGAAATGTTCTTTTTGTGAATTTGGAGGGGTCATGTTCAACAAATCTCCATACTTTCACGCAGTTTTTAAGATTTAACAAACTGCCACTTAGAACTTTTTTCAAGTTTTTTTTCCTCTGAGTTTGTATTTCTGTTTTAGTCAAGATCTTGTGCTTAATTTTCAACAACCAAAAACAATTCTTCCCAATCATGTGTGATAAACTAACAATTCTTTTGTAAAATCAATACAAAATGAATTAATCAAAATGAATGAAAATGTTGAAATGCATAAACATACATGTAAACTAAGAGTCCCCCCACCCCTGCAATGCTGGGATAGAACCTAGGCCCTCTCTTATCAACTTAGAAAGCACTCTGCCAGGGAGCCACATCCCAGGCCCTCCAATTTTTATTCTTTTCAAAATAACTTTTGATATATTGCTTTAAAAACTTCTGAAACTCCTGACTTTTATACTGATTCCATTATGAATGGAGAATTGGGCAGGCTAGTAGCAGTTCTACATACCAGACTGTAAGTACCACTAAGCTGAACAGTTAAAAAATAAGATGTGATTCTGTTCAAGGTTTATGTATCTGAATACATTTCCACCCAAAAAGAATCCATTAAAGGCAATGTAAACAACGTTTAAAAGTTAATACTCAAATATGACCACAAATTTGCTTTTCTGATTTATTACTATTTCAAATCTCCTATTAAATGAAAAGCTAAGTACAAACTGTAGTTAATTAATACCAAAATCTTATAATAAGCTAAATAGGCCAAAAATTTAAAATTTAATGTTTTGAAATTATAATTAAATTTTGCTCAAACTTTTATGAAAATAAAATTATGTATATACTTGTTCAGTATTTTTCTAGTTGGCAATATAAATAATTAGTGTAATTCTTCAATGATGTTATTTTTACTTATATTCAATGCATACAATTTCTGCACATATGCATATGTACAAGTTTAGAGCAAATTTGAATAGTGCAAAATACCCTCCCACTGCCATGTGCAACTATTGCAAATACCACGATGAATGGGCTAGTGGCGATGGTTACACGACTCTGAAAGGACTGCTTTTTTATTTTCTTTTTCTTTTTTTCTTTCTTTTTTTTTTTTTTGGTACCGGGGATCAAACTCACAACCTTGCACTTGCCAAGTAGCCGTTTATGCCACTGAGCTAAATCGCCAGCAGTTACACAACTCTGAATATACTAAAAATTATTGAATTATACATTTTACCCAAAAGAGGGGGGCCTGACTTCTACCTGGACTTGAGGCTTAGATTGACTGACAACTCACCATCTTTTCCAGCCCTCCCAGTCTTATAGTTCTCCCTCATTGCTCCCATCAGCACCTGCCTGTGCTCTTAACCACTTGGACAGAAAACCCTGTCTGTTTTTCTGCAGTTCTGACTGAAATCTCTCATTGGCTTTGGTGAGCCACACTTAGGGCCTGTGCTTGCCCTAGAACTGAGGTAGAGTTGGCCTCGCCCAAACCACAGTGATATAAAGTGGAAGGGGTTTGTGGCCAGTAGAAAAGGAAGGAATACTAGACAGCAAAAAAAAAAATCAGAGACCCCCCACCCGACTCTCTGCTTATGGTAGTAAGTCCCACTTTTCCCTTCAGTACATGCCAACCATATTTTACAGGGTCCTGATGGGATTGTTAAGCACAGGCCCAGATTGGCTCTAGGTGGTGGTGGTGGCCTCCCTCCTAAGTAGTTGACCATCCCAGAAATATGACTGGAGAGTCTCCCAGGGGAAAAGCAGTCAGAGCTGAGGCATGTCCATGAGAGAGAGGTCCCAGGCTCTAGCCCCTGGTACAGTATTTTCACAACTGGACTAGCTGGGTCCTCCCTTAGTTATACAGACTGTGTTGTATTCCCCTTTTACAGTTTCCCTTGGATTCCCCAGAGCTAGCATCTCATGCCAACAACGGCTCTGACTGATGGAGACACAAAGTCTCAAGTTATGGGAACAGTAAATATTCAATTAGTAATAGGTGTTGTTACTCCTATTTCTCCCCCAGCTGCCTCAGGGAGATTACTTTTTCTATTTAATGGGGGATAGGATCTAGGGCCTCTCTTTACTTTTTAGAATACAGTAGTTTGAGATTTGCAGAAAAATTGAGACAATGCAATCAAGCACCTTCATAGGTGGCCCTTGGTTTCCCCTGTTGTTAACATCTTACATTAGGTTGACATATTTGTTGCAATTAATTATCAAATGCTTATACAGCATCAGTAACTAAAATCTGTGTGTATCTGTATTGCATTCATTTTTCTACCCACTGTCCCTTTTTTCCCCTATAATCCCAGTTAGGATACCACATTACATTTAGTCGTCATGTCTCCTAAGCCTCACCATGGTTTTAACCTTTTCTCTAGATTTTTTTTTCTTTTGGTAGTAGGAATTGAACTCAAGGCCTCATATTTGTCAGGCAGGTGCTGTGCCACTGAGTTATATCCCCAACCTTTTTCTTGTTTTTTTGATGGAGGGGGGTTTTGAGGACTGGATGGATATTTTCATATTTCGTTTTGTTTTGTTTTGTTTGAGACAGTGTCTTGTTATCTAGCCCAGGATGGCCTTGAATTCCCAGCTATCCTCCTGACTCAGCCTCCTGAGTGTTGGAATTACAAGTGTGCATCACATGCCCAGGTGTTTGGGTGTTTTGAAAGATGATTCACTACTGGAATTTGTCTGGTATCCTTTTCTACAATAAGATGGGGTTACAGGTTGCTAGGAAGAAGACTCAGAGACAAGTTATCACTGTTGTCACATCATACTGAAGAAACACACTATTGTTAACCATACTTTGCAACTGCTAATGTTGACTGTCTTGGTTACCTTTATCTGGTTGCTGGGACAAAATACCTGACACCCAAAATGAAGTAAAGAAAGGTATATTTAGCTTACAGTTTTTGGAGGTTTCAGTCCATACTCAGCTGGCTCTAAGGCAGGGTGGCGTGGTTAGAGGGTTAACCATTCATGGCAGCCACAAGTGACAAGAGTGAAAAAGGCAAAATGGAAAAGCACAGCCTCCTTCCCTCCCATATTGTATGTCAGCTACCTGCTCCTGGGCAGATGCAGCACTCACACTGCCAATCCCAGTGCCAGACAGTGAACCAATCACAAATACTAGAGGCAGCCTCCTCCAGGACTGCATGAGGCTTTGACGGGGACATTTAAACACAAACCATAACATTGACCTTGATCACTTGGCTGAGCTAGCACCTGTCAGGTTTCTGTCCCTTCCAAACTGTATGCTTTGGAAGGAAGTCACTCTGCATAGCCACACCTGAAGTACAGAGAGTTACATTCCCCACCTGAAGGGAAGAGTAGCTACATAAATAACTTGGAGCTTTTCTGCACAGGAGACTTCTCTCATCTCTCCCATTTATTAACTTTTTCAACCATTTACATCTGTGTAGACTCATGGATTTTTTGAGTAATAATCCATTGTTACTTTATTTTTTGTGGGGACAATGCTAACGTACAAAAAACCTTCAAGTCTGACATCATCCATTTAAAATTATGTATTTGGTATGCATGAGGGGCAGCACTGCCTTGCGATAGGAAATTAGCCTAGGTGATTCCTGGCCCCTCCTCACAGGAGGGTTAAAAGAGCCAGGTAGGCAGCAGGCCTGTAGGAAGAGATTGATGGATCTAGTTATACAGTCTGAAATCACCTTCTACCTCCTATGTCTGTAACGTATGTTCCTTCACTCAAGCTGCATGTGCTGAGCCCTAGGACACACCATACAGCATGCTAAACATACAGCATGCCACCCATCTGGTGGGGAGCAGACAAGTGAAATGGTAATTACGACACAGCCATCCAATATATTTTGCCATGGAGGTGTTTATGTTAAATCTCAAAAGCAGACAAGGTCAGGGAAAAATGTGCCTGGCCAAGGGCACAGCATGTCCAGGACACAGAGTGTAAGACGACATGTCCCTTGGGGAAGCATGAGGGCTTTGCTTGGTCACTAACAAGGCAGACAAGATACTTTATGCTGAGGGTGGGACTTGAGATCATGGAGGAGGGAACTGTTGGGAATGTGAGTTAGGCTCTGAACAATGGACACGCACCTGGATGTCTTAAATCAAAAAGAGTCTTACTGGAAAAGCATTTTTTGGTTTTGTTTGTTTGTTTCATTTTTCAGCACTGGAGCCTTTGAACTGAGCTGCATCCTCAGCCCTTTTTAAAATTTTTATTCTGAGATAGGGTCTTTCTAAGTCACTAAGTTACCCAGGCTGGGCTCAAACTCTCAGTCCATCTGCTTCAACCTCCTGAGTGCTGGGATTACAAGCGTGTTTCATAATGCTTGACTTTGGAACACTGTTTCTATAAAATTAGCTTCAACTGTGGTTAAGAGCTACTCTGCAAGGGGGAAAACACACAAAGAAACTTCAGAACTAAAGAGAAAAATGGATATGGAAATTCCATAAATTCATCAGAGCCCATGGCTCTTCCACCATACATGAACTCCATTCTCAAGATCATCTTAAGGTCTAAGATAATTGCTAGTGCTCCAGCTATTATTTCCACATTCCAAGCCACAGGAAGGAAAAAGGAGGAGTGATTAAATGGTGCACACTCCTGCAGTCCTACCCAGTACTTCTGTATACACCTCTTTGGCAGGGATCAGCTTCAAGGAGGGTGGGAAGTGAAGTCAATATTAGCCAGCAAATCACAGTTCTGAAAAACAAAACAAAAAAAATACAATAAAATAAAACAAAAACAAAGCCTGGCATGGTGACACACGCCTTTAATCCCAGCACTCAGGAGGCTGAGGCAGAAGGATCTTTGTGAGTTTGAGACCAGACTGGGTTACAAAGTGAGTTCAAGGCCAGTCTGAACTGCATAGAGAGACCCTGTCTCAAAAAATAGGGCTGGGGATTTAGCTCAGTGGTTAAGCACCTGCTTGGTAGGTGCGAGGTTGTGAGTTCGATCCCTGGTACCAAAAAACAAACAAACAAACAAACAAAACTGGGAAGAATGAAGTTGAGGATGTACCCTAGAGAATCTGCCACAGAAAGACAGGGGTGGAGTACTTGGTGAGCCAGAGGAAAGCTGAAGAAACAAGATGGATGTTGGGCAGGAGTCAGGGGTCTTCTGGGAACCAGGCAGGAGAAATGGTTAGGAAAGGACCCCACTTCCCTGCTACAAGTCATCAGGAAGGTTTTACTACAACAATCTCATCTTCCCATCAGTGCTGCAGATTAAAATCCCCAATGGTGCATCTGATGAGTCAGCTGAGGTCACCTGCCCTGACCTGGGGAGAGTGGAGAGGCTTATTCAGGCTCTACAGCAGAAGGTAGAGTCCTGTCCATTCCCAGGGAATCTCGGTCTGTAGGAAGGAGCAACATAGGGCAGCCACAGAGGAAAATTATCTTTGTAAACCAACAAAGAGTTATCCTTTAGCCCCCCTCCTCCTCTACAGAGTTCAGAGCTTTCAAGATCTGGCTTCTGCCCTGTCTTCCTCTTGCATTTTTTCTACCATTTCTTTCTTCTTATCTCTTTACTTCTCACTTTTCTAGACCTTTTTTTTTTTTCCAGTGCTGGAGATTGAACTCAAGACCTAGTGCAATCTAGGCAAGCTCTCTACACCCGATCTGACTCTCTATACTCAATTTCACCTAGGCAAGAATAGGCAGTGAACAAATGTCAGAGCTGGAGGAAAGTGATGAACATATATATTGAACTCTTACTGAATAACAGGTACTCTGCCTACAGTGCTGTGCTGAAGCCAGTTATGTTAACTCATGAGCAGTTACTATTAAGCACAATCATTGTTAAAGATTAAATTTAAATTTTTTTGAATTCTGGGAGTGGGCTGAGGTGTGGTTCAGGGGTAGAGTGCTTGCTTAACATGCACAAAGACTTGGGTTCTGTTATGGTTTGTGTCTAGGTGGCACCCCCCCCCAAACTTCATGTGGTCATGGAGGCGAATCTAGCTTTTGTGATTGATTCGTTGTCTAGCACTGAGGTTGGCAGTGTGAGTGCTGCACCCACCCAGGGGCGGAGCCAGCGTACTATATAAGGGAGGGAAGAAGGCATGTTTTGTCTCTCTTTTGCCCTTTTGCTCTTGTTGCTTGTGGCCACCATGAATGGTTGCCCATCAGCCATGCCACCCTGCTGTGGAACCAGCTGAGTATGGACTGAAACCTCCAAAAACTGTAAGAAATAAACCTTTCCTTCCTTCATTTTGGCTGTCAGGTATGTTGTCTCAAAAACAAGAGAAAGGTAACCAAGACAGATTCCATCCCATGCCCTGTTGATTAAATTTTATAAATTTACAGCTAAGTTATATTCAAAATAAGTTAAATGTTCAAACTCATCATTTCTTAATTATTTTACTACATACTTCTTTTATCCATGCTCTTGTCCATTGTACTTATATGGTAGAAATGCTAGCAGTGATGAACTACTGAGTACCTCTTCCCAACTCTGCATTCAGAGCCTCACATTGGTACCTAGAGAGCAACTGTAGTAGAAATATTTACACCACAGAAATTAGCGAAACCACAAGTTAGGATTCCTCTCCCTCCCCTAGCAGCCTGTTTCTAAATCTATACCACCATCCCCCTATAAACTACATGCTATTTATTTAATCTGATGCGATCATAGTCAGAATTTGGATTTTTAGTTCTGTGTTTGTTTTTGCTTATTTGCCATGAATCTTAATGATCATAGCTATAATTTATGTACACCGTTACATACCAGGCATGTGAGTTTATATTATCTCATCACTTTCAAATTAAGAATTATTATTATCCTATTTTATAGAGAAGAAAACTGAGGCACAGATTGGTCAAGAGACTGCCCAAAGCCTGTATTTTTCATTTCTGACACAGGGTCTCTTGTCTAACTTAGTGCATGCTTGCCTCTTTCCAACCTGAAAAAACCCTAGAAGCCAGCAATTATGTCATCTGACATGTTGTCACTTTAAATTACAATTGGTCTCCATATCGACTTCTTCAGCTTTTTCTGAAATGTCATTTATTCTTTGACTTGAGCTCTTTACCTTTTCATCTTCTCCAGCTTTATGCTGTTGCATTTAATTGTGACCGAGATAAAGCCCTTTTCTGAAAAGTTATCTAGCCAAGGCAAGTGGTCGTTTATAACCTTCTCCAGATAATTAATGCATGTGACAACCCACAGGCACTGCACATGCTGCTGCAGCGGGGGTGGTATGCACTCACAGGCTCCAGAGCTGCAAATAAATTCCCGGGTACCGCCTGCACCCACCCCCAAACACTAATGCTCCACACATGGCAGCTCATCATTCTCACAGTGTCCTCACAGCCAACAGTGTGGGTAACCAGGATGGTCACCCAAAGAGGTATGCTGAAGTGAGTGGGAACAGGGGTTGTGGGCAGAATCCAGCTAAGAACAAGCATTAGCTAGACTCAGATCCAGTATCTGTGTTCCTTCCCACAAGCAGACCTGATACAATTATAAACTGCTTCTTGGCTTGGGCTCCTCTGTCCTTGGGCCGAGCAGAAGCTAACTTGCTCCTGTATTCAGCAGCCAGTATAAGCAGCAGGTAAAGCCTGTACACCTGGTTCAGCATGAGGCCTTTCTGAACCCAGGCCCATAACCTTCATCTCTAGCCATTCAAATCATCTACCACTCTCTCCCTTTTCCTGTCCTGTCCTGCTTCACCAAAGATCTTTGCTCTTGTGTCTTGTCTTAGCCTGTCTTTGTTCATCTCTTCCAGCTCAGCTGAGGTGTTGCTTCCTCTAGGAAGCCACCAGTTCAGGTTACCCACTCTGGACCTCATGTTTCCAAAACTTGCCTTGCCTAGCTCTGACAAACTGTGTTTTCATTGTCTTCTTGCTCCTTCTAGCCTTACCTCTAGTCTAAGTGCTCCTGAAGGCAGAGATTGCATTTGTCTCCATGATTTTCACCCAGTGTGCCGGTAGCTCAACTCTTATAACAAAGAGAAAGCTCTGCAGATGTGGTCCAGTTGTTCTTGAAATATCTGTGCCAAGGGCCAGGAGTTTGGCTCAGTGGCTTACGTGCCTGCTTGGCAGGTGTGAGGTTGTGAGTTCAATCACCAGTACTGATTAAAAAACAAAACAAAACAAAAAAACTGTGCCAATTGCAATTGTAATCAGTGTGATCACACTGAGTTGAAGACTGAGGCGTGATTCTTTGTGGCATTTGGAAAATGAGCACAGAGGCACATGGGCACAATGGGAGTTTTAGGCAGAACCTGACAAAGACTGAGTATTACCTTGTGCTGAATCCAGGGTTTGTTGGATGACTGAATGAAGATTTCTCTACCACTTTCTACCCATTTTTATATACATGTATTACCTTTGTCCTCTCTCTCTCTCTGTCTCTGTCTCTGTCTCTTTCTTTTCTTTCTTTGTGATACTGGAGATTAGACTATGGGAGTTTTACCATTGAGCTATATCACTACCCTTCTTAGTTGTCTTTGCCTTTTTATTTTCTTCTGAGACAGGGTCTTGCTATGTAGCCCAGGCTGGACTTGAACTTGTAGTCCTTTTGCCTCAGCTACCCAAGTGCTGGGATTACAAGTGTCTGCCACCATACCCAGCTTCTGTTTTATATTTCTTTTTTTTAATTTAATTTAATTTTATTTTATTTATTTATTTATTTATTTTTTTTTTTGCGGCACCGGGGATTGAACTCATAGCCTCGCACTTGCCTGGGCAGGCGCTTAAGGCACTGAGCCAAACTCCTGGCCCTGGTTTTTTTGAGGCAGGGTCACACTATGTAGCTCAGGCCGGCCTTGTGCTCGCGTTGTAGCTCAAGCCGGCCTCGAACTCACAACGCTCCGCCTACCTCAGCCTCCCGAGTGCTGGGATTAAAGGCGTGCGCCACCACGCCCGGCTTATATTTCTTGATTTACGTAAGTTATAAACACCTTAGGAGAAGAAACAAAGGACTCAGGCTCCCTAAAATTGAGATCATTGGTGAATATCATCATAATACCTGCTTCATAGGGTTGTTATGAGAGAAAAGTAATGTAAGAGGAAAGAACTGGTGTTGTATTCCTGGTGCATCTCACTTGCACAGACACCCACCTGGCAGGATATATTTGAAATGCCAGTTGTTGATCAGACCACTGACTTGTGGTGGGCACAGATTAGTGGTTATTATTCAAACTATAATACCTGTCCATAATTTGTCATTCGTCTAGTGTATCCAATAGAATGACCAGGACTCTCTGCATGTTCTATAAATGGACTCTCTGAAACATACAGAGATTTGTTTCTAAATTGGCCATCCAAGCCAGGCGTAGTGGTGCACGCCTTTAATCCCAGCACTTGGGAGGCTGAGGTAGGCGGAGCATTGTGAGTTCGAGGCCAGCTTGGGCTACAACGCAAGCGCAAGACCGGCCTGAGCTACGTAGTGTGACCCTGCCTCAAAAAACTAGGGCTGGAAGTTTGGCTTAGTGGCTTAAGCGCCTGTCTGTCAGGCACAAGGTTGTGAGTTCAATCCCTGGTGCTGAAAAAAATTAAAATTAAAATTAAAAATAAATAAATAAATTGGCCATCCAGAGCTAGTCCACCAGAGACTAAGGAACTCTGCGTTCATCCTACTTGGTAATTACCTCATCTACTTGGGAAAAATCCAAGTGACTCAGCAGGGTAAAATTGCTACCTGTGCCTTGGGGATGGGAAGAGGGTTGAACCTTGGCTGGTCCTGATGGGGCAGTAGCAACGCAACCCCCTGGCTCCCTGAGAGAGGTAGAGGCAAGTCTTCCTCACCTTGAAGCAAAGGACTAGAACAGGTGCCATTAGTGGACTTGCCCACCTGATGATCACTTTACTTTCCTCAGCCTTGCTTGCTGGTCTGTCAACTGTGGGTTCATGAGAAGCTGCTATGTGGTCTGTGACAGGTGATCAGTAGTCCCCACTAGTAGCCTCTGAGGGCAAAGCCTCATGCTCACACAAACTACAAAACCAGCAGTGGGCACTCAATAAATAAGTCATTTTCTCGGCTTGAAAACAGCACTGTAGAAAAAGTCTCCTACCTCCAGCAGACTGACTTAGAGCATCAGGAGACTTTTGAGGGCAAACAAATTGCAGGCTTATAGGTGTTACAAACCAGCTGAGGTTTTATACTGGAACCTCCCTCCTTCTGTGAGAAACAGGCCTGGCAAAGCTTCCTGGACAAGGGTGGTTGCAATGGAGGATGCTGAATTAGGCCATGGCAGGCACAAGATATTCAAGAAGAAGGCATTGTGGGCAAGTCTTGGGTATCAAGTTCAGCCAGCACCGGGGCACTCTTGAGAGAGCAGCCTGTGTTGATGTGTGCACACGTGTTATGTCTCTCAAGCAAGCACAGGGCTGAAGAGCTGAGGGGAATGTGTTAGTCCATATCTCTTTCCATTCCCCCAAGGGCTCTTATGAGGCAGCTTGTCAAGGAAACACAGGTGTCTGCCTTAATGGCTCAGGAGGCAGAGTGTGCACAGCTGTGGGCACCACTGCCTCCTGCGTCATCCTTGTCTGTCCCTGTCTTTGTGCTGGGGCCACTCCTGAGCATCTCTTGCTGCCCTCTTCATAGTCTTGCCTTCCACACCCTGTTCTGCTGTGTGCTGTATGCTCTCCAAGTCTGTCCTCCTGTGTCTCCCCTACAGATTCTAGTGTCCTTCTTTTTTTCTCTTCCTTGTCCTGGTACTTCTTGTAGGACAGTGACAGCCCCACTGTGTCTGAGTCACAAAAGCAAAGGTTCCCAGGATTCTGGACCTGCTGGACTCACTAGTAGGGATTGTGTTTCTCCTATCTGCTGTCTGTTCCCTTAGGAGTAGGGTCTTGTAAAGATACCCTTCCAGAGCCACAGCCAGACACAGTTGAGGGGAGGGTTGGTGCCAGCCATCCACCACATGCACTAAAGCCTCAACAGTGTCATGCCCACGGAAAAGGAACAGCCCTTGTTTCCTGCTACCACACACTGCTCTCTCTTCACAGAACCACGACCAGTAGCATGTCACTCCTGGGGAACAGGTGCCCGGTGACAAGGGGACAGTGTGCCTTGGCACACTAGATGGCTGTATTTGTCTCTTGGCTCTGCCATTTCTTGCATAGCCTTGGACCTATCATCTAATTTTTGTGAGTTCTACCTGCCCTATCTGAAAGATTGGGATAGCGACACTTAATTGGAAGACTGTTATGAGCAGTGAGCAATATGACACATTGAAGGACCATGTAGATGTTTGCTAAATGACAAGCGCTAGTGGTCCTTGATGCATGGGAATGCTCTCTATGTTTCCTTTCCCTCCACCCAAAGTGGGTGAAAAGAAGATTCAGGACATTTCTAGCCTCTCCATCCTCTCTTGGTGGAGTGGTAAGTCTGGGAATCAACACTGAGCATGCTTCATCCCTCTTTGGTTCACACTGCCCTCTGGTCTCTAGCTTTGCTGAAGTGGGGAGGAGGAGGGACGCTTACAGGATACACCCTGGGGAGCCCAGGACAGGGGACAAGTTTAATACTTACTGGGGTATATGAGATGGTGGTGTATATGAAGCCTTCTCAAATTCAGCCAAACAGAGTGCAGCACTTGCATATGCCAGGCCCATTTCTAAGTGCTTTACCAATCTTAACCCACTTAACAGCCACAACTGTCCTGGGAAGTAGTTACTTCTATTACCCTCATTTTATAGATGAGGATCTTGAGGCCAGAGAGGATAACTGGCCCCAAGGGCCACAAGGACAGATGGCAGAGCCAGAATTTAAATCCAGGTGGCCAGTCCCCAGGTCTTGCTCCTAACTAGTGCTGCAGCATTGGCAGTCTCTGTCCCTGCATTTCGTAACATGCATTCAATCCACAAAGTAAGGCGACCTGTAAAATGTATTAGTTTCATATTCCTATTTTAAGACAAAGCAATGACTGGGAGGAAACAGATAAGGAGGTCATGCTTCCTGGAGCTCTGGGTTTGGACATCCCTCCCATTGGTATGGATCAGGGTGGCCATGAGTGGGAGATGGGTGTAGCCCGAGAGGCCACAGGCAGGGTGTGGGTTGGCTGCATTCTAGTCTGCATGTCGGAGGCGGAAATTACTAACAGAACATGACAGTATATGAGCCACTACGAACAAATTTAATAAACACATGGAAACACAGCAAAAAATGGAAGGGGGGTGGCTGTAGCTACAAACCAAAGAGAAGCAGGCTGAGCGGAAGCAGCAGGCCTTGAAGGAAAGCTCACTGCAGAAGTCTCAATGCACGTGCAGACGTGTTGCTATTCAAAAGCACGTGCTTATTTTTCTCTTGAATAATTAATGTAAATTTAGTGAGTGGGTACATATGGCAAGGGAGAAACAGCAACAACAGCAGCCCAGCCAGGAAGGAAGTTGGGCTGTGGCCTGGTGAGCACAGAAAGGGGGAAGGGACTGTGGACAGCCAGCACAGCTTTGCAGGTCCACAGCTCCAGGGTGTGGCTGGACTTGGCCACTCTCTTTCTTTGAGTCTATGAACCTCTGAACTCCAGTCTCTTCATCTGCTGGCTTGTGAGGGCCTGCTGGTCAGTGGCAGTGATCCTCGGTGAAGACTGGCTACAAGGTAGTCCTCCAGGTGTGGATGGTCCCCCGTGAAACTGGTGCGTGAGTTGGTGGAATCTATTCAGACTGGAGTAAGAGAGTATTCTGTCCGGGCTGTGGACTTCCTGGTTTTTCTTTTAGGGTCAGGATGGCCTAAAGGAATGTTGGCTTTCCAGAACATATTGGACAAGACCTCAGACTCTTGTGAGCTCCTCTGGAGGCCAGCCTGGGCTGGGGTACTGCTGCCACCCTGATGGATGGGCAGGGCATGGCTGTAGGAAGCAGGCAGCCAGGCTAGGCAGATTGTGTGTGCAGGGCAGAGCGTGACTGATGCGGTCACAGAGGATCATCTGTTCAGAAGGGGTCAAAAATTGAGGTTAATTCCAAATAAATTTACCCTTGAGTCTGTGTTTTGCAAGTCTGCTGGGGCAGTGCTGCACACACCACAAGGCTCAGAGCCTCAGTTCACATGCGGCCCACCCCCTATCATCTCCCTGTCTTCCAGCTTCCTAGTGTCCTGGGCTATCTATATCCAGCCCTAATCTTTTTGCCCTCACCCCTAGTGGAGAATGAGCCTGTATCTATAATATCTGGGAATGGGGGATGGAAGTGACAGTCCCCACCTTGACTGATAGTACCATGGCAACCTGCCCTGATCCAGGTACCAAACATATCTGGATGCATCTTTAGGGTTTACCCTCCACCATGCATCAGAGAAATGGCCCACAGAAAGGGAGATACATTTCTCATCTGGCACCTCACACCCCCACCCCAGTCAGAGCACCGTATTTTCACTTTGCATTGAGACCTCAGCAAATTATGTAGCTGGTTCTATGAGAGACAATACTGAGGGGCCATGACCTTACACTCTGCTGTATATTGTTTCTTACCCGAAAGGACACCTCTCACAGTACTCCCTTGCCTCTCCTTGGGGCAACAGCTTGGCATGGAAACCATGCGAATCAAACTACAAAGATGCTTGGCTTCTACTTGAAACCCTCACCTTCTGATCTATTTCTAAGTACAGAAGGATGTGATGAAAATTAAGTAGAATCATCCTGAAAAAATCAGAGGGCTAGCACTGGAAAAGCCTCTCTAAGATAAAGAGATACTGTTTGCTAAGGTTCTTAAACTCAGAACCACCCTTGATGATCAAGGAGTCCTGGCATTGGGTAGGCCAAGGGCAGAGATTTTGTGGCAGGTCTGGATTTTATCTTTTTAGCCAGTTTTCAAATCTTACCAGGTGCCCAGTGGTAGAAGATAAAATAGCTTGATTGAAGTAAGACATTTCATGTTTCATGACATTTCTTTCTTTTTTTTTTTTTTTTTTTTTTTTTGCGGCACCAGGGATTGAACTCACAACCTCGCACCTGCCAGACAGGCGCTTAAGCCACTGAACCAAACTCCCATCCCTAGTTTTTTGAGGCAGGTCACACTATGTAGCTCAGGCCGGTCTTGCGCTCGTGTTGTAGCCCAAGCCAGCCTCGAACTCACAACGCTCCGCCTACCTCAGCCTCCCAAGTGCTGGGATTAAAAGTGTGCACCACCACGCCTGGCTTCATGACATTTCTTTACAATATATGTCAATTGTATTAGATAAGAGAATCATGCTTTATTTCATTATAAAAGTATTTGAGCTGGGCATGGTGGCGCATGCCTTTAATCCCAGCACTCAGGAGGCTGAGGTAGAAGGAGCGTTGTGAGTTCGAGGCCGACTTGGGCTACAACGAGAGTGCAAGCCTGGCCTGAGCTACGCAGTGAGACCCTGCCTCAAAAAACCAGGGCCGGGAGTGTGGCTCAGTGGCTTAAGTGCCTGCCCTAGCAGGTGCGAGGTTATAAGTTCAATCCCTGGTGCCACAAAAAAAAAAAAAAAAAGTATTTGAAAAAAAGAGTATTTGAAAAGACATCTGTTGAGGGATGAAATATAGTGAGACTCCATGGAAAATGTTTTCCCTTCTTCTGGGAGATGTTTCCTCCTGAGGTTGTTCTAGTGAGAGACCCAGAGCATGGTAGAGGGAGAGTGATGAATGACTGACTCAGTTAATAACCAATAAATCAATGTGACCATCAATAGATTATTTTGGAAACGTTTACAAAGATGTATAAGACACAGTCCCTGCCTCGAAGAAGCCAATGTTTTAGTAAAGGAATAATCCCTCAGATGTTAATGGTGTTAGTTTCTGATTACTGCTGACAAATTACCATAAATCTATATGTGTTGCTGTATTGAGTACAGAAAATTACCATAAATCTAGAGGCTTAAAACAACACAGATTTATTAGGTTACAGTTCTAGAGGTGAGAAGCCCTACATAGGGCTCATGGGTTGAAATGCAAATGTTGGCAGGGTTGGTTTCTTCCGGAGGCTCTGGGGGAGAATCTTGTTTCTTTGCTCTCTCCAACTCTAGAGGCTCCCTCTGTGTCTTGGTTTGTGGTTCCTCCCTCTAGCTTCACAATATGCCTCTAACCTCTGCTTGCCTTTGCCTCTCCTCTTCTATTGCCTCCATCTGATAAGAACCTTTTTGATTTTTATATTGGACCCACTAGATAATTCAGGTAATCTCCCCAACTCAGGAGAATCACATCTGCAAAGTCCTTTTTGCCATGTAAAATTGCACATTCACAGGGTCTAGGGTTAGCATGTGGACATTTGCTGGAAACATGACTCTGTCTCCCCACACAAATAACTACCAATAGATGGTCTATGTGCATGTACCAACTCCATACAGACATGTACTAATAAAAAACAAATAAATAAAGAAATAATGAGAAGTGGAAAAAAATGTCATGAGATACCCCCAGGGGAAGGACAAAAGGAATTGGTAGCTCTAAGAAGGTAAAGATGGCATTTGACTAAGAATCTAGGAGGATTCTATTGAGGAGGTAGCATCTGGGCTGGTACGACAGAGTGAGGGCACCTTGGACAAAAGGTAGAACTCAAGCAAAGGCACTGAGATAGGCTAAAGCTCCAGCTGGAATAGCAGACAGGTGCAGGGATGGATGGACACACCTGCATGCTCCTTCTATTGTAAGGGACACTGTCTTAGGTGGTCCCCAAACAGGATGGCTCTGAGTCCACCAAAGCCCCCTTGGGGCGGGCAGGGCAGTGTGAAGTAGGCCAATGTTCTGGCATCTGGCTGTACCTGAGAAGCTGTGCAAACCAGGATGGTTAGCCAGATGATCTGCCTCAGAAATTTGGACTGGGAGATAAGGGAAGAATCCTGGAATTAGTGATAGAAGCTGGAGCTAAAACAATACATTGAAACAAAGCCCAAAGCCAGGAGGGCCCCAGACGACCACAAGAGAGATAAAGTTATGAGTAAGCAAGGGGAAGTCATGAGTAAGCAGCAGATAATAGCAAATCATCTGTGAGTAAGCCCAAGCTCCAAGCCAGCTGATGGTTGGAGGAGCAGGGGGAGACTCTGGCAGAAGCTGGAGTGAGGCTGAGTCACCACAAGCCCTGCATGGTCCAGGATGGGAGGCTCTTACTCTGGTACACTTTTTCTGTGTGATAATCCAAGAAACACTGTAAACACAGAGCCCTAGAGGGAGATAAGCCATGAAGGGGGGAAGGTAGTAGAAATGGGCAAGCCTTACCCCCAATTCGCCTTCTGGCTCCTTTCCTTCAGGTATGTCTCTCACCCGTCCCATCCTATGATTCCCAATAACCTCCTCACCCACCTGTCTGTCTGTTGTTCTCCATGTCTGGGAACTGTGAGCAGTAGCCTCCTATAGGTGAGCAATCCAGTGGCCTAGCTAACTCAGAGCTCCCCAAATAAAGTGAAAAGGGTCTGATTGAGTCATTTGCAGGAACTCCCTGGATGCTTACTTTTGTGCCCATTTTACATACTAGGAAATCAGACTAAGTTACTTTCCCAGGGTCTTTCTAACTGTCCTGTTCTGGAACTCTACCATAATCTCAAAACAGGTCAACTCATTTATTCATGTATCCAACATTACTAATGCTAACAATGAGCCAGAGACTGAGCTAGCTGTGGAGATGTGTACATATTACATGCATACTAATAGACACTATATAGGTAATTCAGGCACAATAATTCTACAAGAAAGCAAAATGGGCTTTGTGGTGGTGAGGGACTTCATGGTGGGAGCTAGGAAGTCAGAAAAGGCCTTGTATGGGGTATGCTATGTCCCCCCAAGTCCTCATATAATTTTGATGGGGCTGAGTTATTGGTTTGTTATTGGTTTGTTGATTGACAATGTGAGTGCTGTGCCCGCCCAGGGGTGGAGCTGAGATACAGTGTAAGGGAAGGCGGGTCTTCCTCTTACACTTCTGCTTCCGCCTCTCTCTCTCGCTCTCACCAGCGCGGCTTGCGCCTTGCAGCTTGCAGCCGCCATGAATGGTAGTCCCGTCACCCCATGCCGCCTTGGAGCCAACTTTATGGACTGAAACTCCCAAGAAACTGTAAGAATAAACCTTTCCTTTCCTAATTTTGGGCATCAGGTATTTTGTCTTGGCAACGAGCGAAGAGTAACTAAGACAGGCCTCTTTGAAAAGATAACCTCTGAGCAAAACCCAAAATGCTGAGAATGAGCCAACCATGCAAAAGCCATGAGGACAGTATTACAGGTGTGCTACTAAATGTTTGTTTGTTTATTTATTTGAGGCACAGTATTAAGATAGCAGTATTTAATTCCCAGATAGCATTTATAACAGCATCAAGACAGTAGTAGAAAATTTTCATAGTGAATTACAAAATGACTTATGGATACAAAAATACATATAAGCCGGGCGTGGTGGCGCATGCCTTTAATCCCAGCACTCAGGAGGCTGAGGTAGGAGGAGTGTTGTGAGTTCGAGGCCAGCTTGGGCTACAACGCGAGTGCAAGGCCGGCCTGAGCTACATAGTGCGACCCTGCTCAAAAAACCAGGGCTGGGAGTTTGGCTCAGTGGCTTAATTGCCTGTCTGACAGGTGAGAGGTTGTGAGTTCAATTCCCAGTGCCACAAACAAACACACAAACAAAAAACATATATAATTAGAGAAACAAAATTTGTGACACATGGGTGATCCTTAGTGACTGTCTTCTCCATCCCAGAAGGACTTTTAACCTGGCCCATGTGTTCTGGTCTTCCTTAATCTTTTTTTTTTTTTTTTTTTTTGGCACCAGGAATCGAACTCACAATCTTGCACCTGCCAGGGCAGGCGCTTAAGCCACTGAGCCAACCTCCCGGCCCTAGTTTTTTGAGGCAGAGTCGCATTATGTAGCTCAGGCTGGTCTTGCGCTCGCGCTGTAGCCCAAGCTGGCCTCGAACTCACAACGCTCCTCCTACCTCAGCCTCCCAAGTGCTGGGATTAAAGACATGTGCCACCACGCCCAGCTTGGTCTTCCTTAATCTTTAAGGCAGACCTTCTCTGACAAGATAGATTCTTTGAGAATTTACAGTCAGGTGAACAAGTAAAGGGGGAAGAAGAGTAGAAGTAAGGGTGTTTGAGGGAGTGATACAACAACTATCAAGGATGAGGTCAGGGAATCAGAAAGAAAAAATAGAGATCTCAAAAACCTCTTTATGAATTCTGGCACATTTCAGGTAAGTGACAAATACAGGAAAATGACTTTAGCGGTTTGAATTTGCTAGTGGATGCTAGACTGTGCTGTCTGTCCATGATGTAACTTTGGAACTAGATCTTGTGGCTCATGCCTTTGCACATGTTGCATTTATCCAAGTAGCTCTTCCTTCCTTTCTTCCTTTCTTTCTTCCTGCCTTCCTTTCTTCCTTCCTATAGTTTTGAGACAGGGTTTTTATACTTTTCTAAATTGCCCAAGCTAGGCTTGAACTTGCAATTCTCTTGCCTCAGCCTCCCAGAGCATAACTGACTTCATTTTGTGACCTTGCAATGTAGCAGAAAATGTCCCCCTAGACAGTCTGTCAGTTGCCCAGAAAACAGTTCCTGTTACAAGTTCCTGTTACTTCTGTCTCTTAGAAACCACTGGTCACTGTGGTATATAACTTGGTCACTATAATGCATATTGTGAGGACCAATCAAAGACAGTCAAGTACTCTGCCTCTGTACTTCCCCTTTCAACTCCATAAAACCTCCCTCCCTGAACTTTTGGGGCCTGATATTTTGGGAATTATCCTGATTAGTGCCCATCCTTGTAAAATAAATCTACCTCCAAGTCCTGGATGTCATTTTGGTGTTTCTGCTTGCTGTTGCATCTGGTGCACTGGAAAGGAAAACTGACAATGCTGACCTCTTTGGTCACTGGTTGTGGCCCTTGCAGACAGAGCAGGGACTTCTTGAGGTCCCAACAAGAAGATGCACCCTCGAGATTTCTCAAGTCTTCTAGACTCAGAGGTCTAGAAGAGAATTCTTAGCTCCCCACTAAGTGGCTCACATTGGACTCAAAAGGGAGAAGGACACAGTATGGTTTGGTCATCAGATAAGATAAGACCCCCGGGGGTATCCCAGTTAGTCTATCTGTCAGTCCTGCTCAGCTTGAGCAGAAAGAGAGATTGATTATCTCTCATTAGTCAGGACCACCCTCAAGGGAAAGGGGGTGGGAGGTTTAACCTCTGAGTGCCTGTTGAATAAATGTGTGAGTGAATGGAGCAGACAGCATAAGCAATAGGCTGTTCTGCCTGTGCACCAAGCACTGGTCTTGGTGGTGGCCTCACCTGTGGTTCCCTGGCAATCAACATGGCATCACAAAGACCTTGCACCCTCCTTAGATAAGACACACCTAAATCCCTATGGTTAGGGACACAGGCAGGCAGGCATCTAAATGGCCTCTCTCTGGGGGCACCCACCTTTTTTCTGTTGCACCATCATTCAAGAGTACACAACACATGTAGAAAGTTAGAGATGGGAACTAATTAGTCAAAACCCACAGTCCCTGACCACAGAAAAAGGGACTTTCTGACTACAAAGTTAAAAACGTGGGCTGGGGATTTAGCTCAGCAGCACAAGCACCAACCTGGCAAATGCAAGGTCATGAGTTCAATCCCCAGTAGAAAAAAAAAAAAAGAAAGAAGAGGAAAGGAAAAATGAGGCCTATTTGACCTGAGAATTACACCTTGGCACCCTCCTTGGCCACCACAGGTGCTGCAAACACCTATAGCTTCACTCCCTGCTCCTGACTTGTCTGTTTCCAGTCAACTGAACTGGTTCCAGCTAGCCATTGCCTGCATTGGCTACAGAGGCCTTCCCTCTAGAACCTTCTGCTTCGTATCACAGTCAGATGGCTTCATCTAATGTCCACTTAAAATGACTGTCAGCAATTCCTTCTGAGTTCCACATCATAACTAAGGAAAAATTGGACTTCCAGCCCTGACAAATGAGTTGTCATGGCCTTTCCCAAAGTTTGCCCCACCTACAGGCATAAAATCAGTCAAGCACTTCTCAAAGACATCAAAGAGGGATGACAAAAGGCCAAAGTCTCTTCTGTCAGAAAAAGGTTACCATCACTTGGGCAACTGGGACTCTTGCCTCTTGCCCCTTTCGCCAGGCACAAGCTTACAACTTGGGAGAATATCTCACCAAACATGAATTCCTGTCACCAAACCAGTCAGCTTCCCTCTCACTTAACCCTGCACTTTCCTGGAGAGGAAGATGACGCTTGCATCAGCCTGAGACAGATAACCGAAATTCTGAAATTTTGAAAACTCTCCTCCCAGAGGTATGAGCCAATGACTTGCCTCCAGGCCTGACCACCAACATGCTCTCATGGTGAATAAACTCTGCAAGCCCCACAGACAATATCCTATGTCATGGGAAGCACATAGGCATTCAGCTATACTTCTCACCTAAAACAGTTCAGGATCCTTATGGACTGTTAATCACCAGGAAACACTCTTCTCCTCCCAGTAAAAATGCCCAATGGGGATCACCAGCCAGTGTGAGATCTCTGTGTATCTTGCATTCTACAGTTCCCAACCTACATATGCTTTCTGGACTGTTACCTCCAGATGTCACCTGGTTTACATGTCTAGATTTAAAACATGCCTTCTACTTGCAAGTTGCTCCCATAAGCCCCTTTAACTGGAGAATCCTGAGACAAGACACAATTAATTTGAACTCAATTGCCACAAGGGGTTAAAAACTCTCTCACTATTTTGGGGGAGGCTCTGACAACAGATTTGGCCACTCCAGGATAGCCTGCTTCTCTGTCCCCTCCTGTTTCCCATCATGATCCCCTGAGAAAAAATACAATTATACCTTCAGAGGCTTAAACCACAAAGTGTTCATAGACTGTCAAACTGCTAAAATATACCTCCTCTGTCTGTAAAACCAGTTCAAGATCTCTTCGCTGCCAACGCCACCACAATTGCCCTCCATATATGCTGCCTCTATCTTCTGCCACCCACAGCCTGCTAGTACACCTGCCTGGACCTAAAAAAAATGATTTGCCTTTGATTGGCTCCTGCCAATCAGCCCCTCTTTGCCTTTAAATAAAAAGACCCCAGTTCTGAACTCAAAGGTTAACTAACCTGAACTTAACTTCCCAGAGGTTCAAAAACTTGTTTATCCTCTTTTGGAGAAGCCCTCATAGCAGACGTTGCTAGTTTCCCAGCAAATGTCACTACTCTTCTAAAAAATGACACAAAAGAAAGACACAAAAGCTCTGCTGCCATATCTAGCAGAAACTGACTATAAAGTATCTTGAAAAAAGACACAAATCTATAAATGATATGTGGCTTCAAAGATGCTTACTCAGACTGTCAGCCCCTGGGAGTGCCCAATGGCCCACTTGTACAAATACTTGGATCCAGTCACTAAGGGCTGCATCCCCCTTTGCCTCTATGCTCTTGCAGACACTGTCCTTAAAAATGAACCCCCTCACAGATGCTGAATACACCTTCTTTATAGATGGAAGTAGCTCTGCTAGACATGGAGTCCAACAGGCAGAATATACTGTGATCACCTTGGACAAAGCTATTTTGTCCAAAGCTCTCCTGCAGGTGTGGTGTATACAACAAACTGCTTCCTGCTGCTGTTTGGAAACCTTCCACCAATGACGCCAAACCTGCATTCAAAATAATCCCACACAGAGGCCTAAGCCTCCTTTGGGGATCCAGCTGACTGAAACATCAACCCCAGCCAGAAAAACTTTATTCAGTACTCCCTGGAAGATCTATCTTAATCAGAGCCAAACCTGTCCCCAATGGGTGTTCTGCAAACTCAAGCTGCAGTGCTGGTACCCATACCCCTACAGACAGCTCAGGCTTCAGTGTCTGTCACTGGCCCTGATCTCCACCCAGCATGACATTCCTTACCCTCACTGAGAAGACAACAGAAGTTTGTAGGGTCCTGCTATAAAAAAAATAGTCCCTAAATATGGCCTACCCTCAATTATTGGCAGCACCAACGGGACTGCATTTATAGCAGAGGTAACTCAAAAACTGGCAAAACTATTAAAGATTAAATAAAAATTACATACAGCATACAGGCCATAAAGTTCTTTAAAAAGTAAAAAAAAAAATGAAACATAGTGGAACAACTTGTAACCAGTTTAGCTAAAGGGCCAGCCATACCAGTAGACACCCTACACATGCGTATAACCCAGGTGCATATTTAACTACCTCTACAAGTTTCAGAAACCCAGCTTTAGATCCACCATTCCAAAGTTCTGGACAATTTATCTGGACCAGACAGCACCTCTAAGGCTCACTCTGAAGAGATGATGCACTTAAAGCCCCATTCTGGTCTCTCTGGACACTTACAGGTCCATGCATGGCTGGAGCCTGAGAATACCACTTACAGGATTGCTCCATACATGAATGCATAATTCCCCTAAATTTTTGCACCTTTTCAGGCTGCTTACCCCAGTTCTTGCTTTCATTTCAGCTTACATATGTATTTAATATTATATTATACTTTGGCCTTAGCTCTATGAATGATTTCCCTGAGAAAATTAAAAATAACCAGTAAAGCCTTTACAAACCATAAAGATTTGACAAGCATCCAAGGCATATTGGACACTCTCCTAGATCAGATTAACTCCTTCACTCCCTTGTTGAATCAACTTAGGGGAAAACCCTATAAGGGAGACAAACCACACCTGGTGGAAAAACTTTCAGTCTTGGAGACCTTGGTTAGGGTCCATTCCAGGACCACTGACAGCCCTAATGTTACTACTTCTAGTTGGGCCTTGGCTCAAAAAATCACATGCAACATGACCAGCAAAGATTTGCTGGGGAAACTAAAAGGTGTGTGTTGGGGGGGTGTAGCAGAAAATGCATGCCTCACAGCCAGTCTGTTAGTTGCCCTGGTAACAGTTCCTGTTACTTCTGCACATTAGAAACAGCTGGTAACTGTGATGTATAGCTGGTCACTATGATGCATATTGTAAGAACCATTCAAAGATAGCCAAGTACTCTGCCTCTGTACTTCCCCTTTCAACTCTATTAAAACCTCCCTCCCTGAGGGCTGGGACTTTGGCTTAGTGGTTTAAGCACCTGCCTGGCAGGTGGGAGGTTGTGAGTTTGATCCCCAGTGCTGCAAAAATAAATAAATAAAAACCTCCTTCCCTGGGCTTTGGAGCCTGATATTTTGGGAATGATCCCGATCAGTGCCCATCCACAAAAAATAAAACTGTCTCCAAATCCTTGGTGGCATTTTGGTGTTTCTGCTTGCCATTGCAGAAGCAATCAGAAAAGAGACATAAACCAACACACTATAAATGGCAGAGTAGAAAGGCAGAAAGGCCCTAGGTCCTGGGTCACTGACAATTTCCTCGAATCACTACATCAACCTGGATTGCTGACCTCTGGAAAATTTGCTAGGTGAGAAAATGATCTCTTGGTTGCACCAGTGCACAGGTTTTCTGTTATCTGCAGCCAAATGCATGCTACTATGAGGTTCTTCAGGAGACCACACGAGATGAGTATGGTGCGTAATACAAACTCATTCAATGATTGCTGTTAATATAGCTATAAGCTGCATAACAAACCACACAAACAATAATGGTCCCAAAAGGTGACATCACCAAGTGATGTCGTAATTGTCTTACTCTGGGCAAATTACTCTATCGTGTTTGCAAAACAATGAAGTTGCTTAACCACACATTTCTTAGAACACATCCCTGTTATAATGCTACACATGACTCCGCCGGAGTAGGAAGTCATGGGGATTAACTGCTTTTCCCTTTATCTAAATTTTCCCCAGCATTTGGGACAAAACTCTGTACACAGTAGGGCTACAACTGTTCCTTCTGAGAAACACAGAAATGAATTTCAAGACAAGGAAGAGACTTTTACATATTTGATCTGAATTCAGGATATAAATGTTTGGGTTTGGAAATCAGATGAATGTGGGTGGCAGTCCTGACCCTGACATTTGCTCCCTGTGAAACACTTAGACACATTACTTACTTTCCAGTGCCTCAATTTCCTTACC